>CM060903.1:0-49113 GCA_030737815.1 Allium fistulosum | reverse complement strand
TCCTTAGGTCGCTAACACCTTAACTCGCCAGAAACTCTAAAGTCTCCTCCTTTTAGGTCGTCTACGACCTAAACCCTTACCATCCATCACACGAACTAACTCCAAACCTTAAGGTCACCAACCCCAACATCCTTAGGTCGGTCACGACTTAGCTCTTAGGTCGTTCTCGACCAAAAACTTAGACAAATTATGCCTAAATTCTGAACTGACTTGAAAATGCTAAAATTCCAGATTTTGACGAACTTGTCGATCCGTAAAAATACGGATCGTTACAGCAGATTTATTATAAGATATGGAATGGTATTTTAGAAATACTTGATTCTATTCTGGGAATTGAAGGTGAGGGTAAATTTGGAATTGTAAAATGATGTTTTGTAAATTGAAGGAAATTTATAGAAGAAATTTATACCTATGGGAAGAAAGGAAAAAAACAATTGAAATTATGTTTGACGGAATTTTATAAATAAGTAATATTTATAAAGTAATGGAGTTATGAATGAGGTTCAAAAAAAAGATTTTATGAAAGGAAGTTTCATAAAATAAAAGAGATTTATAAATATAGTTTTATAAATATGGAAACAATTATGTGAAAGATTAAGTATGGATTTTTATCATGGAAATATAATTATGTTTTAAAAGTTGTTTATTTATATTAATATTGTTTTAAAGTGGTTTATCAATATTTTTATATTTTGAAAAGTTTATTGTTTAAAATTATTAATGTAGTTTGAAATTAATTTTAATTATTTATTAGTAAGGCTTTGGAAATTAACTATTATTATTTATAATAATGTTGAAGATAAATTATTATTGTTTATTTAAGAATGTTTTGAATTTATTAATTATTATTTTAAGATGTTTTAAATTTAGTATTTATTTATTTATAATGTTATTAGTATATAGTAGTGTTTAAAGGTAAGTGATTAGAATTTATTTACAATTGTTTCTGAGATTTATAAATGGAGTTTTATAAACAGATAGGGTTTTTATAAGAGGAATCTATAATATGTTTCAGAAAAACAAAAAGGAAGACTGGTTAGAAGATAAAAGAGTTCTATAAATGGTTTTAAATATTTATAAAAGAATTTAGAAATAGGTTTATGGATTTATAAAAGGAATTTTATAAAAGTTTTTGTAGATGTATAATGGAGTTTATAAATGATCTTAGAATTGAATAAAAAGGAAATCTTTCCCAAAGTTGGTGGCTATACTTATATTGTTGAGACAAGTATATGGATATTTTTCCAAGTATTGAGAAATAGGGATATTGTGGATATATATATATATACTTGTAAAAGGGATTTTTGATTTGATTAATTACAAAATAGATTTAATTAATGAAGGATTTTAAAAAAAGGCTTAGTGTTGTTTGGTGCTTAACAAATGTTGATTTTTCCATATGGAATTAAATCCCTGATTGAATGTTTGTTATTCGATAGTTAAATAAACGACTATCAAAATTGGACACAAAATGTAACTTTGGAAATATCTAGGAGAAACACGTGAGTTATATGGCACAGTCATCCACGATGATGTTGTACTGTGCATATAAATATCGTTTCATTCTCTTAGGACAATGATAAGGAAATCCGTCCACTTATGGGTAGGAGGTGATCTCCGCTCTTATCTTTGATTGTTTATTTCCTAAAGAACTGGGGTTGAGTTTACCGGAAATTATTGAAAGTTGTTTCAAAGAGACTGGGATCAAGTATGTTGTCTGAAAACCACTTCGATCCAACGAATATGTTTCGAAGTGAAGAGATATTGAAGATGATGGAATTTTGAAGATGGAGCTCTCAAGTGTTTTGTTCAGTCCCAGAACGGACTTGTATGGATGAATGCTGGTATTGCATTGTCGCCCGGAGGGCAGTATTAGCATTCCAAGTGGGAAGTGCTATTAAAAAGGTAAACGTAGCCTCAAGCCTCATCAACTGAGAATGACTAAAATATGAGAGATGCAGCAGGGCTAAGTGAATTGCTCCTAAGTAGGGTATGATCATCCCTAACTAGAGTCGCTATTTTCTCTCATTTGTATGCTTCGGGGCCCATTAATAGAGGGGTGATCATATTTGGTACTATCCAGTGTAAGGTAGGCCAGTTTTGTGTTGGCAGGGGTTAATATGTTCGACCTCGGTGTTATTTATCTAGAGATGCACCATGATGGGCGGTACTCCAGTAGCCCAGTCATTGTATGGAATTCGTTTTCCAATACAAGTTTTTACGGTTTTAGTTGTATACCTATTATGCTGGAATTTAATTAAATTATCAATTTCGGCTAAGATTGATAGGTATTTGTATTTAGACACTATTATAATACCAGATAATTTCATATGAAATATTTTGTTATCGTAAGGTAAATATCCGTCCGTGTTTATGTGCGACGCGGTCTTACGAGATACCTTTGATTTTCAAATGGTTTTCTATAACTTTATAATCTAGTTGGGTGTGTTTTTCTCATGCTAGTTTTCCAAACTGACTCGAGTGTTATTTTATTATAATGCTCGGGTCAGACCGAGTGTATTTACAGGTTTTCTTTGGATGCATTGGAGCTCAGGAGATGGGTTGGAGGTCTTCGAGTTATATTTATGTATATGTTTATTTCTGCTGTTTTGTACTTGAAATCATAAGCATTTGTGAGGACGGATTGTTATAACCGTCTAGGCTGATGATAGTGAATTGTTGTTGTACTCTGATGAATGTATGTATATAACATTTTCTCTTTGTAAAGATCATTGATATTATACTATATATTATTCCATTACGATTGTGAGATTCTGTGTTGTTTTTAGTTTCTTTCTCTTCCTTATTTTTCTCTACTTCTTTCCTCTTTCTTTCGCATAACTATCCGTCTTTCCATTCAATTTAGGTTGGACATGTATGGTATATTGTCAGCTTGAATTGTATGGATTGGCGGGTCGTTACAGCAAGAGGAAGTGAAGGGTAAAGAACATAAGGGTGTTGTGGTAATTTACCTCATGCATTTCATATAAAAACAGTTTTCTTTCTCATTTTCCCATTTTCTATGCTCTATCTAAACTCCATCATCTTCTCTTTGAAAACTACCATGGCTTCCCAAGATTTCTTAAATTTGAAAATCTTAGTTCATTCACTTTCAACACTTTAAAAACCTTGTTAAACCCCTTACTTCTCTTCCTGCACTCCTCTTCTTCCAAAAACATGTCAAAAACCCCTCTTAAAACACATGGTCAAACCACGTAGCCTTCATGGCCGAACCCACCATGGTTTTAAGGCCTTCAAAATCTCCTTTTTGCTCGGAAGAAAGTAAAGATCTAGGTCGTATGCAAGTTGTAGTGGAAATTCTAAGTCGTTTAGTTAGCTTTTAGGTGAGAAAGGTTCTATTTTACTTAAAATTTGAAACTTTAATGATTGATGATAACTATTGATTATTTTGGTTGTAAAAGTATGTTGCTTGTTTAGATAATACTGATGTTGAGTGTATATGTTTACATATGTTTGGATGTGTTGTGATATAGGTTTGAAAATGGAACCTAAGTTAAGTTACTTAGTAACTTGAAACCCTTGCTTGTGTATGTGGGCTATGGCATGTATATTTGGTTGTGACTTTGCTTGTTGTGTGCTAAGCTGAGAAAGTTAGCATCTTGACTTGTTAAAGAGACTTCAAAATTCTTTAGTCAAAACTTGTTTTTCTAACTTTACTTTCTTGAAAATGCTTCAAAACCCTTACCTTCAAATCTTATATACAAAGTTTATAAAGGTTGTTAAAATACAAAAGTTAAAGTTTTGATAGTTATTTTAATGAAAATTCAAGTTTGAAATTTCGACTCTTAACGATAGTCGCTATAGACGCTGTTCGCGGAAAACTAACTCTTTTTGCAGTTAAAAGTTGTTTTCATCTTAAATATATTTCGAAGAAGTATTTCAAACTTATTTTAAGTATATAAAAGTACTTATTATTTATTTATTTATTTATTTGATTAACGATTGATAAATTACTTAATTAAGGTAATTAGTACTTAATCATTAGTTAATAAAGGATATTTGCACCTAGTCATTTTAAAGTAAGATACCTATAAATTTAAGTTAATTATTATTTAAGAAGGTTTAGTTATCGATTAATTTCTAATTAAGATAAGTTTAATTTAATTTTAATTTAAACTAATTAAATTTTAATTATTATTAAATAAAAGTTTAAACTATTATTGAATTATTAATTAAGGACTAGTTATTTATTTAATTAATAATTAAGAGAATAATTATTTATTTAATTGTTATTAAAAGATTAACTATTATTTAATTATTTATTTAAAGGATAATTATTATTTAATTATTTATTTAAAAGTTAATTGCTTAATTATTAATTAAAGGTTTAATTTTTATTAAATAAATTTTTTAAATGTTATTTAATTATTAAATAAAGGTTTTAAAGTTTTAACCACTTTATTTTTAAAGATCGGTTTGTTTTTAAAGCAACTATCTTTTAGAGGAATGTTTTAAATCCAAGAAATTTCTTTGTCGACTACCCTTTAGTAACCCCAATTGAATATGAAAACCAATGACATTTGTTTAGTAGAATAAAACACCGTTCTGCTAATTAAGTTATATTGGACATCTATTTGGTAGAATAAATCACAATTTTGTCATAATTTACCAAGTATATTATGTTGAAATTTATTTAAGCAGACTAAAAACCAAGTTTAGCTATTTTGGTAACGTGGACATTTACCAATATAATGGTTGATTGTTATTGGTTGATTCTTTTTTCTATCTACTTATTATGTAAATAGCCATGTTATAACTTAGAATGTAAAACTTAATTAAATGAGAACCCTTGTGGTCGCTAAGCCTTTTTCCGAACTTGTGAAATCATATATTTTAACTTTATCCTTTTTAAAAATGGTTTAAAGTTTATTATCATTTTTATGATATTTAAAGGATAATCAAGCAATTATTTTATTTAAATGTATGAAGTTAATTTAATACTTTTTACATGATTGTTTGAAATCATTATTTTATTAATGAGATTTAAGGATAATTAAATAAAGGGTGATAAATAGTAATTTGTTTATTTAAAGGTGTATAAATAATTGATTGTTTATCAAAGGAACTTTATTGATTAAGAGTTATTAGAGGACTTTCGTTTTAAATAAGGAAATTTATGAAATTTGCTTATAAATTGAAAAGTGATTTTCAAATTTGGAAAGAAATTTTATAAATGGTTTTAAGTATTTATAAAGGAGTTTTATAAAGAAACTTAAAAATTTATAAAGTGTTTTCATAAATGGATTTGGAATTTTAGTACATGAGATTTCATAAATGAAAGAGATTTATTTAAAAAGAATTTATAGAAGAAGTTTATAAAAGAAATTGAGATTTGATTTTCTTAAACTGACCTTCTTAATTTTGGTGGTATGGAACATTCGTTCCACATATAACACCGCAGGAATAGTGTTTAGGGTTATCATTATCTCAGTTTCTTTTTAAATAACTTTGTTTGATCTTTAATATGATTTTGAAATAAGAAATCTTTTACAATGTTTTGTGAATATACTTATGCTAGTGGGATAAGTATATGAATATTTTGATAAAATTTTTGGAAAGATATTTAAATAAATGAAAGATTTATTTTAAGGCTCAGAGGTTGCTATGGAAATAATTAAATCCCTGGATTGTTGTTTGATTTTGTATATAATAGTTAAATAACCGACTATCAAATCTTGGCCAGTTTTGACTTCGAAAGCAAATAAAAGCTTCGCGTGTTCATGTGGCTTGAGTTCCCTTGGGAGAACTCATTCGGGTGAAACATCTTTAGCTTTAAGGGATATACTAGAGATCCTTTTGGGACTTTAATATAGTCCGCTTACTTTTGAAAGAACTGCGAATGAGTCAACTGGAAATTATCGTTTGTTGGTTTGAAGAGACGGGGATCAGATATGTTATTCAAAAACCACTTTGAACCAACATTTGCGTTTGAATGGTAGTCATCTTTAAAGCGATCAAAGATGGTGTCCTTTGAAGTGCAAGTGCTACTTACTACTAATCCTAAGAGTGATTCCAAAATGGTTGTACTAGAGGTAGTGCCTTTGCTTTCGTTCAGACCTGGAACGAACTTGTATGGATGAATGCTGACATTGCATTTCTACCTGGAGGGTAGTGTTAGCATTCCAAGAGGGAATTGCTATGAGGAAATGTTAAGAACACTGCCTCTCAAGCCTTACATCCGAGAATAGCTAAAATAGGGTATGCCACAAGGCTAAGTGGGTCGCTCCCATTTAGGGTGTGTCACCACCTTTCTAGATCATTATATTATCGATTTGGTTATGCATGAGAGCTCTCTATAAAGGTTGAAAGCAACCGGGGTGATGACATATTCGGTACTATTCGGTAAGGGGTAGGGTGGCCTTGTCATGCTGAGGTTGAAAGGGTTTCAATCTCTTGGTACATTTATCTAGAGGTGTACTATATGAAAGGTAGTCCCTTACCTTGCCATTGTTGGAATCCATTCTCTTGTAAGCATCTTCGATTTTTGAGTGTGCGATTATTGTTGTGATGTACACACATCACAGCTAGTTGATTATTGATATTTTAAACCCATGGACATTATTATAATATCACCGGATTTTCATAACAAAATGGTTTGGTTATCATAAGGTAAAAAGCCGTCCGTGTTTATGTGCGGTGTGGTCTTACGAGCTACCTTTTATGTTGAAAGGTTTTTCAAATGTAGAAATCTATGATTGGTTCGATTGAGCTTTCTCATGGTAGTTTACCAGACTGATTTGAGCATTATTTTCTTATAATGCTTGGGTCAGCCCGAGCATATTTTCCAGATTTAGCTCGATGCTTTAGAGCTTCCAGGAGACGAGTTGGATTCTCCAAGACATATTCACGTACCTTATATTCTTTCGACGTTCTGTTTTTTTTGTTCTTGTTGTATTTATCAGCAATTGTAAGGACATGTTGTTATAACTATCCAAGCTGATAGCAGGTTAGTGTAAACTAATGTTGTGTATAATAGAGATATTTTCTTTTTGTAAATAACCTGTGTATATTGTAATATTTCTCGCATGATGTGAGATTTTGTTCTATCTTTTCTTTCTTTAACCCTAAATGACATGTCATTCGAACACTTAAATGATCAGCACACGAATACTGAGGATGTATTAAGTATCGTCTTTAGGTGCAAGAAAGGCAGATCGTTGCATATTATCTTTAAAACATCCTCTTTAAAGATTAACGTTTAATAATAGGTTAAGTTCGGTAGTCGACTAATCGATTATCTAGTTAAAACAATTTCTTGTACAAATCAATGTTCGTATACTTATTCGTTTTTGACTTTTCAACTTATACCGTTCCTTACCCAAGAGTGAAGCCAGGTTAGTTAGATCACTAGTTGCATCAAAGTCTTACCTAGAAAGTTCATTCTTGATTTTCACAAATAGACAAGCATACTCATCACCTTTTAGTGTTAAGTAATTTCCATAAACAAGTAACAAACAACATGATTAACCAATTTCTGACATTCCCAACTTAACTATTCCTCATTCAAGAGGGAAGCCTAGTAGGTTAGAGCACTATTTCTCCATCCCCACTCGGCATCTCTTAGAAATAGAGAAGCCTACATCGTCGGCTTTTAGCGTAAGCAAAGTTAATTACCTTTTAAACGAGTAAGTACACAACAAGATTAACACGTTTTAGACATTCCAACTTAACTAATTCTTGTGCAAGAGGGAAGCCTGGTAAATGAGAGAACTATTGCTCTATCCTTACTCGACATCAATTTCAACTTTCAAAAATAAAGAAGTCTACCTTGTTAGCTTTTAGTGTTAAACCTCTTCTTTACTTTTTCAAAATTTGTATATAATATTAAATATATATTTAAACTTCAAAAAAACTTTAATATCTTCTAAACAAGTTTGAAAACTTCTCTAAAAAAGATTAGAGAAAATTCCAAATTTAAATATCATTTTTGAACACTTAAAACCATAAGCAACTTACTACAACATTTATAAATGCTGTTAAAAGTCCTTGTTAAAGAACACATTGAAAAGCACGATCTTTGTAACTACTTTTAACCACTTTAACAAATGATTTAAGACTTGAAAATTTTAAAGTAATTACTACCACTTGGGTACTTAAAAACCATGGAAAGAAACCTTAAAGAATATCTTTCCATTTATTTATAAAAATTCCCAAAAATAAGGGATTCGAAAGTGCACTTATAACTACTATTCTCGCTTCAAACAATTTCAAACTTACTTCAATTTAACACGCAAGTCAAAAATCCATTTAAACATAAATTCAAGGGCATACCACATATCTAGAAGGGTAATAGACGTGATGTTATACAATATAAACTTGTCATTTGCTTTTAAAACCAAAAAGGGTCCAAAGTTTATAACTTTACTTAGGTAATGTCACTTTAACTATTATACTTTGCACACAACACATATACACATAATATATACTTAAGATATGGTGAGATAACTTACTTAGATCCATGAAAAACCCAAGCACAAAGCCCCAACAGCAAAGAACCACCTTCTTCCATCACCATAAGTCTAAAGATCCAACCTTTAGCACTTCCAAACTAAAGCAACCATCTCCCGTTCCTCCTCCATGCTCATGACCCCTCCTTGGAACCTCCTCTTCCTCTCACCTTTTCTAACATCTTACTTCCTAATCATGCCTCCCATAATGTCTTAGGCCCAAAGCCAAAGTCTAAAAGAGATTGGAGATGATTTGGTTAAGACTTGAAAAAGTTAGAAAATAATTAGTGGATTAGTGCTTAAGCACTTCCAGCACTTTTAATTCTCATACTCTATCTCAAGCTTAATGAATTAGTGATTTGTTCCTAAGGATATGCCCATCCTTATATAGGGTTTTACAAGAGGTCATAACCACCTCTTACCTTCCATGAAAGGTCACAATGGAGCCTTCTTTTCACGTGTTAACTTTACACCTCCCTTCTTCTGCTTAAAAGTTAAGTATTACCATACAAGGTCATTTCCTAAATATCTTTGATGGCATCACCCATGACATCATCCAAAAAGTTTATTTCTATAAATGGAAAAATATATTTTATTTCAGTTTTTTAATTTCCTAAGGAAATAAGTATATGTAAAAAAATCTAAACAACTTCTGACGGTTAAAAAGCTGTTTATCGATAAAATGATTTTCGATCACATTATCGATATTTTTCCAAAGTATTTATTTTTGTAAAAAAATTTCCAAACAAGTTTACCATCATTACTTATGATTTAAAAGAGGTGAAAAAGCTTATTAAATCATTTTAATAACATTAAGTCCAAGATTCAAATATTAAAATAGTTCATATATTTAAATATAAAGTGTCTAAAATTCTGGGCCGTTACAATATCTCTATATGTCTTGTCTTTATTGGGATGAATAGTCATCTTATAACGATGGCACTCAACCAACATTTCCTCTCGAACATCCTCCACCACTGGAACACATAGGTGTCCATTTCTTCTTAGCCGACAGAATACCCACTTAGATGGGGGAATTACTCTTAAACTTAGCCAAAATATCTACTACCATCGCATCCTTTTACTCTTAACCGATGCATTCCATCAATGCTGGCCTTACCTCCATTGCTACAAGATATCCTGGAATGAATTCTAATGGCAGTTGGAAATTTTCAAGATGAACTCCAACTACTTCCACTTATATATACACCTGAAGTAGCATACCTCCAACTAAGGGCGTTCACAACAACATTCCCCTTTCATGAGGTATACTGAATCTTAAAGTCATATGATGCTATGAATTCCATTCACCTTTGTTGCCTAAGGTTCAATTCATTTTGTGAAAACATGTATTTAAGGGACTTATGATCAGTAAATAGCTCAAACATTTCTTCAAAAGATAATGCATTCACATCTTCAAGGCGAATACGATAGCCGATAATACTAAATCATGATTAGGATACTCATTTAATGGTATTTCAACGACTTACTTGCATAGGCTATCACTTTACCTTCTAGCTTAATAAAAGCTCCTAACCCTATACTATATGCATCAGTGTAAATAGTGAAATGCTTCGATCCAACCAGGATCGTTAGTACATGTTCACCGATTAATAGCTCCTTCAGCTTCTCGAAGGCTTTCGTGAATTTTTCATCCCATGTAAAGACTAAGTTTTTCTTGGTTAGGTGAGTCAATATTACAGCTATCTTTGTGAATTCCTTAATGAACTTCATATAGTAACCAACCAAACCAAGAAAACTCCTAACTTCCACAGTATTTCTTGGAATCTTCCAGTCCTGAATGGCTGCTAACTTTGCAGAGTCAATAGACAACCCCTTCTCTTAGACAATGTGACCGAGAAACCTTACTTCCTTTCTCCAGAAATGACACTTTGAGAATTTGGCTTTAGTTTGTGCCTTCTCTAGGTCTCTAGTACTTCCCTTAAGTGGTTTTCATGTTCACCTTCACTTTGTGAGAATATTATAATATCATCCGCAAATACTACGACAAACTTGTTCAACTGCTTCCTAAAGACTCTAGTCATGAAATCTACAAAGTATGTTAGGGCATTTGTCAACCGAAAAGGCATTACCTCCCATTCTACAGTCCGTTAGGAGTGTAAAATGTAAAAAGCAGTCTTCTCATTACTATCTTCGGCCACTCTTAATTGGTGGAGTCCAGTGGCCAAGCCTAATTGAGAAAAGAATTTGGTTCCAACAATCTGGTCAAATAAGTCATCTATTCTAGGTAATGGATACCTATTCTTTTTAGTCAGCTTGTTGATTGCTCGGTAATCGATGCAAAGCCTCAAAGATCAATCTGCCTTAGTGACAAAGACAACTGGTGCTCCCATTCTGAAGTACTATAGTGAATAAACTTCTGTTGTAATAGCTCTAAAATATGCTTATCTAGTCTCTCCTTTCTTTAGGGGCCATATGCCTCAACGGTAGTGCGACTGGTCTAGCGTCTTTCTCTAAATCAATCATAAACTCTATTTCTCTATGGGTAGGACACCAAAGACTTCTTCAAATACATCCAGAAATTTTCGAACTACGGGTACAGATGAGAGTACATCCTATGACAAGCTAAGAGAATACAAATAGCTCAACGTAGCTGAGCCTTCGGGCATGCCTTGAACATCTATATCTTGGTCCCCTCCACACAAATACTCAACCATAAAATCCTCCAATCTCAATCTAAGACAGCCCCGTAGTAAGATAACCAATCCATTCCTAAGATAAGTCCATATTCCTCAAAAACCAGAACATACACATTACGGATAAATTCAACATTACATATATCCACTAGGTCTTTGCAAATCATGGAAAGATGTGTCGACCCTCAACATAATTCAACATAACTATAAGGTTATTAAAAA
This sequence comes from Allium fistulosum, assembly GCA_030737815.1. Lineage (NCBI taxonomy): Eukaryota > Viridiplantae > Streptophyta > Magnoliopsida > Asparagales > Amaryllidaceae > Allium > Allium fistulosum. Next base: position 37,766 of record CM060903.1, on the reverse strand, counting down.
TTGGGTTTTTAATTCTAGGTCTTTAACTACATTCCTGGCTATGAATGAATATGATGCTCCTAAATCAAATAGGGTGCGAATAGTATTCTCAGAAGTAATAGTTATACCTTCCATAGCAACTTTTCCCTTGTCCTTGGGAGGAGGTTTGCTTAAGGCGGGTACAGCTTCAATAGCATAAGCCTGCATGACCTGCCCCTCCTTGCCCAGTTCCAGATACTGGTTCTTGTAATACCCTTCTTTATGGCAATGATAGCATTTCCCTTTGAACTCCTCCCTTATCAAGCTCGCCGTGCAATCCTTAGCGATGTGTCCCTTCTTGTGGCATCTGCGGCATGTTGGACCTCCATTTTTGAATTTTCCCTTGACCTTTTTATCTTTCCAAAACTTCCTTTTTTTGATCAATCCTGGTTATTAGGCTACCCTACTTTCTCCGCTTCTTCTTTACCAATGGTGTGGAGTAGGGCCATTTCTACTAGCGTCTTATGGGTGGCACCTACTGGAACTTGAGTTAAGAGTAGTTCCATTTAGGAAGAATTCAAACCCTTTACAAATTTCATCATCTTCTTTAGTTGGGTGTCTACCAGACTCATCCCCAAATTGGCCAATTCTATGGACTTGTTAATATACTCCTTTACCATGTAGTCCTCTTGTTTCAAATGGATGAACATTTCCAATTGTAAATTAACTTCTTCATTGCAAATGAATCATGACACGAAGCAAGCCTTAAATTTAGCCTAGGTTATGCCTTCCTCAGCATTCTTTGTGATTACTGTGGTCCACCGGTTCAATGTCTCCCCTTTCAAGTACCATGCAGCCACCGTCCTCCTGACTCAATCTTCCAACTCTAGTTCCTTGAGTATGTAGTTGAAATCATTAATCCAAGCTTTGATTTCTACAAAGTCCTTTGTCCCTAAGAATACTCGTCCACCAATATTCTGAAAATCCTTACATAACTTAGGTAAATCTAGTGAAAAGAATATTGGCTCAATGGGCGGAGCAACAGGCGACGCTGGTACAACTTGTTGAGGAATGGAGACATTCTCCATGACTCTTAAGTATTTCCAAAACCACATTTGCATGCCTGGTATGGTGGGTATCTCCTAGGTGGTGTGGTTCCCGACCGGAAGCCGTTATTTTCAACTATTAATCAACTATCTGTAGGTTCAAAGTTTAGTCACGATTTTCTACGACGGTATTACTTGTTGAATTAAGAATTTTCCTTGTGTCTTTGCGTATGTCCAAATATGTACAGTAGGGTTTTGAAAAATATTATTAAAAACAACAAATATGTACTCTTGCATATCCTATTCTCATTGACCGGGTAAACTATGCTCGGATACCAAATATAACAACCCTCTTCGAAATAGGTCTAATTTTCAATTCAATAAAAGCTCACCGAACCTTGGGCCTATTCCGGAGCTGATTGTTGATTGGTATAATTGATAAAACAATATGCAGAGCTATCTACCTATGCTTTCATAGTCTCACAACAGAAGGAATAAAATATGATAATAAAATAATATACCCATCTCATAAAACCAAATCACGGACATACACTGTCTCAATAGTACATAAAACATGTTTGATACATAGCTTGGGTACATCATAATGACATAAATAATTATAATAGCTAACTATCTGCCAAGTCGCCACCATCTTCTCCACACTCATCGCGGTACTTGACCTATAGGTTGTAATGAGGAGGGAGTCGGAACAATAATGTTTAACGAATGAAAACCTCAAGTTTTACCATAATAGCATATGAGCAGTAAACATTCAAATAAGTATATGTCTTACGTATTTATTATGCTTCTTTAAGTATATCTCTAACTATAGGTTAATGGCCCTACAAGTCTAACTCCATGACTATAAAAGTGGGTGCAACGTAGCTATGGAGTATAAATAGTTCAACAACCCACTTCCATCCAATCATATCCTAACGATGCAAGAAAAAGTACCTAGGCCACTTAAGACCTTTTAACGGGGATAGGAAGACTCTAGTCATTTAATGCCTAGATCCTAGGCAGACTCTCCAGCCATTTAATACCTAAACTAAAGGTGAACCCCTCTTGATGCTCCCTAGATCACGTCATAGAAAATCTCTTATAGGACACTTGATACTTCTTAGATAGGAAGAGGCAGACACACCAACTATTTAATACATAAACCCAAAAGCAGACCCCCAACAGATTCTCACTAACGCACCTAAAAGGTAATCCAGACTATTTAATACCACTTAATTGGGAAAGAGGCAGACCCCCAACAGCCATTTAATACCTCCATTTTGAAGCTGACCCGTCCTGGAATTACGCAATATTATTTTAAGAAATTACCTAAGTTATTTAGTACTTCGTAATGGAAAGGAGATAGGGTCTAAACCGGCCATCTAATACCTCAACCCCGAAGCAAACTTCTCCTAGAATTTCCCTTTTCTTATGGCCTGTAACCCAATTATGACATCCTACATTAGTCCAGCTATTTGTAGGTGTTGGTAGGCAAATCAGTTAGGTAAACTTACCCTAAAAAATTAGGATAGCATCACATCCACCATGGTTACTTATTACAGGGGATGTCCCACATCAGTAATACAAGCCATACTGCTGGTAGCCAGATTAGCTAAGATGACTTCTGTGTGCCTTCAACTGACCTCGCGTCCCTATAACTTAGCCATATTCCCACTCCCTGAAATTGAATGTTGAACTATGGAAACATATATATAATATACATATATGTAATATATGTATACCTCATCTATATTATGCTTTTAAAGGCCGTATAAGGAAACTCCTTACTGCGCCTTTTATTTGTGGATTAAATTCCTTAATTTTCCTTAACTCGTTTTATTTTGATTGTTAATTGTCATTTATTTGTCGGTATCTTTATTAAATGCCTTTTATTATTACATATGTTACAAAATTTAAAAGAATACATTATTATTACATTTATTAAATTATGGAAAATTTGTTTCTATAGTTATTCAGCTAATTTGTCTGTTTCTTATTTGGGGGAATATGTTATTTTAATATATTAACATCTGCAACTTATATGCAAGTTCTGATCCAACACAACAAATTACATAATATCTAACATCATCAACAAATTAGCTATACTAAATAGGCTTGTGTGTGTGTCTATATATATATATATTCAAATTAAAATCCAAAACATTTAATTCATTTTATATTAATATATAGTAGAACCAATGCCTCTTTTTCCAAAGAAGCAAACTTACAATTCCAACCTTTTAAATGAATATTGTTGAAATGACAAAGAAAGCATATTTATTTTAACTTTTAGAATAAGCGGTGTAAACTATGGATGAGAGGAAAAATTCCCTTTTTCCCTATTTTGCACACCTGTTTCTATTTTCCACATAAAATTCTTTGTCATTAAAATTAAAGTTTGAGTGGTAGAATTAAATGGACTATGAAATATTCTTGCTGCAATAATAATAATAATAATAAACCAATTCCATTATATTTAAATAAAACAATTAGGATTCCAACAAATTTCACAACTTACATTTTATGGTAAAATTCTAGAGTTTTGAATTGATAAGTTTTCATAATCAACATTTCCCAAGGCATAATACAAATCCCAAAACAAAATGCACAAGATACTATTAAGGAAAAAATTAAAATTTTCACTCATAGACAATTCCTAATGAATCTCCATGGATTTTCTTTGTGCGGTGGCCTTATATCTTCCTCCAATTTATCCTACATTTATTGTATAACAAATAATCAATTTATTTATACATATTAGATTCAAAAATTGTAGATTAGGGAACCCATATATTTGTATGTATGTATGTACGTATATGTATATGTATGCATATATGTATGTATTTATTTCATTAATACGTTTTGAATCTTGTGTATAGTTGCCTGGAGACGTCAGAAGCATCGTATCAAGAATATTTTAACAGTTTAGGATCCAGCCCGTTTAGTCCAAGGATAATCGTCACAACAATATCCAGTTGACCACTCCCATGGGAGATTGATCAGTGGTTCCCCTCTAGCGTTATTTTAACGCTTACTTAAATGTTAAGTCTATATTTAATATTTTACCGTTAAGTTTATTAATATTTATTTCATTAATACGTTTTGAATTATTTTTGATCCGCAATTTTCAAACATCGATAACTTCTTCATTTGAATTCTGATCGTTAAGCTTTATATATCAAAGTTACTTAGAAGATTGCCAAAAACACACTAGAGAAAGTTTTATGGTCAAATTATGATGTTTGCTAAATTTCCATTTTTTGCATCATTATTAGTCAGTTGATTTTTGTTAATTAATTTTCTATTAATATTACATGGAGTTACGATATCCTATAAAAAAATGAAGAAGAGAGTTTATACTTTATATAGACCTTGCTTTTTAAACATATGCTTGATAATCTCTCTTTGCTTGAATGGTTACAAAAGAAATATCCTTCTTTTTATTTATGAATGATTCGGTTTCCCTTTTTGAATGATTGCAAAAACAATATGATTTTTTCTTTTTCTTGTTCGTAAGATTCTTCGTCTTTGGTATTTGTTAATATATTGTGAGATTTAGGTTGAAATAGAAGGTGTCTACCGTGATATTTGCCTTTGATTTGAACTGTTCCTTTTTTATCTCATCCATCAAACAAGAGGCTTTATACTATACAAATACACACACACAAATATATATATATATATAAGGTATTAAAATCTGATGAGATATACAAGTAAATCCAATTAAATCTCTTATTGAAACCCGCAACCTGTAAATACACAATACTAAATAAACACATTAAATATAATATATAGTTATTAATATCAAACGAAAATTAATTGCAATATTTCATATATTTTTATTTTGACAATAGCAAACATATATCAAATTTTATAGATAAAATGCGGATGTGTTTAATATGTGATACATGTAAATCAAGTATTGAGAGATAATGGATGACAGATTAACTGAAGACAAAATCGTGCTTTGATGGTTTTTAAACTATAACACACTCTAGAATAAATAAAATATAACATAATATTTTTTATCATAAAACTGAAGATATTTTTAGATATTTATAGAGGATTTACTTTTGAAACCATATAATGATCGATTAAACTTTCCCATATGATTATCAAAATTATTTATATTGATTACGTAGATGATTAAGGATATTGCATTTTGTACTTGATTAAATAATGAACATTATGGTATCTTTTGATAAACAAGATATGTTAAAGTTTCTATTTTTATTTATTGCATATTTCACATCATCTATGAATCTACCATTTGATATTTATATTTTATGCTTGTATTGGCTAAAATGACATAAATTGAAATGTGGAAAAGATTGATTGGCTTAGTGAGTACATGGGACAAGTCATGTGTATGCTCCATATGAAAATAAATCACAAAATATATTATAAATTTTAATTTTATTGGCTAAATGGCTATGCAGGGAAAATGAATGCGATATGGGTGTAGACTTATATCACCTAAGGGTATCCGGCATGTGTTGAAAATTCTTTAGTGTCGGTGTATATACACCCATTAAGCAATGCTTCTACCTTATCTGACAAACCTCATGGCAATGCATGGGTGAAAGTATGTTGATCTCATTTATAACGAGTCGGATATGGACTATCCTTACATAAATACTTCACTTGGGTTATTTATGGATTATGGATAGAATGGTTGAGTTTATTGTTATTAAACCTCACTGCATATAACTATACGTATTTTTTTGCTATCTTTCCTCCCATTGGATATGAATTTAATCAATATAGCTATTATGATTTATGGTTGACATTTCATTAAATATTTAATTGTCATATTTTATTTGAGTTTCATCATTAAGTATCATTTTCTCACCATGTTAATTTGATATTTATACTTTTAATGAAAACAAAAGGGGGAGAAAGTGGTCAAGATTTGGTGATATTGTGAATTCGTTGTTAATATTGAAAGAAGTATTATTGGTTTAAATTTTATTTTCGAACATATATGCCACATATGTTGTGATGCCCCACCTCGAGACCCACACATTAACAAAGAGTATTATTGGGTAATACTATCTGCTAATACGGAGAATAGGGCTGGTTAGGAGCGACCATCCATAGCTTTGTCTTAAACATCTATTAAATACGTCGATTTAATGCTCTATATTTTTTATTTCTCAAGTGGATCGGCATATTCAATAAATGCTTAATACAAAACTATAGTGGCTAACGGATCTATCAGAACAAAATACAACAACAATATGTACATCGCATCACAAAATAACAGCTAAACATATATACACATATACACAGATACATCCCAATACAATACAAAATGATATGACAGAAGTGGTACAAGAACCACACTATATACAATGAGTCAAAACAATAGATACATATCAGAGTCACAATCTACAACAAAACTACAAAAGGGTGGTAAGTATATATCTAAAACGGAAGCATCATAGCAAAGTCCTATGGCAGGTGTCTAACCTGAAACAACTCGGTCTGACCTAAGTATATAAATAATACACGGGTCAGTCTAGCTTAAACAACTGATTAGCATGATAAGTGTTATAAAGGGTAAAGGATAAAGGGTACTAATCCTTCTCGAATACGAAGAAGTAATACTAAGAACATGCCCATAGTTTAAGTGAGTTAATTTCACTAAGTATATACATTTCCTTGAAAGAGGTAAACTCAACAATAATACCAACTAAGCATATTGAATGCCTCATATCATCGGCATAATACCAATAGCCAATATATTGGTTTCTATAAACCATAACTCCTTAATAGGAATTTCCAAAACTCAAAAATCACCTAAAATGGCAATCAGAAATATTCCCAAAATAGAGAAATCCCAAATCTCAAAATACGCCAAATAGTGGCAATAACATATATCTCCAAAAAGGAGATTATAAATCCCAAAATAAATCCCAAAGATTGGCAATCCAAAACTCAATATATAGAACTCGATATGAGTTCAAAATCCAAAGGTTTAATCGCCACATAGTAGTGCCTTAACGGCTCAAATGGACAATAAATATCAAAGACGATACACTTGGAAATTCACGGGTAAATCAATGAAATTGTCACAAAAGATAGCATGTGCTTATAAAATGGACGAAGCCCGCCAAGTACTGTCTTTCAAAATAAGGTGCCACGTCTCAAATGGACAAACATCCCGAAGGACAACATCCCAAAGGACAAAATATCCCAAAGGACCACATCTCGAAGGACAAATACGTCTTAATGGACAAACATCTCGAAGGACAACATACCGAAGGACAAATGACCCGAAGGTCCAGTACTGGCAATAACATCGTGAATGTGTCACAAACTCTCAAATAGGAACCCAAAAAGTAGTAATAGTGCATCCCATACCACATGTTCTCACTTATCGGTTTACTAAGCTAGTCAATGCCATACTAGAAAACAAATCATTCAATCACATGTGATATCCCGGAATTCCAAGCAATTTAAAATGTGATAATTTCCTTTATAAATTATTTAAAATTAGTAAAATTGTTATTTTCAAACAATAATAATAATGATTGTTTATATGTATATATAAGGCTTTAAATAGAATTATTATTTTCAAATTAAACTTGTGTTTGTTTAAATATATATAGGTTAATTTTTAATTTGGATTTTAAATTGAATTTTAATTTTAATTTGAAATTCAAAGGATAGATATCTTAGGATAATTTGGTTTTAAAAATATATTATATGTAATTTTATTTAGAATATAATTTGTTTTATATTATTTTCTTTAAAGGATTTTATTTATATAAATTAAGAAAAGTATTTATTAATTAGGAAATTAAATACAAAAGCTTTATTTTAACATTTAAAAATAATAATAAAATGCATTTTTACAAGTGTTAGATTATAAAAGCTTGTTATAACATGTGTAAATTAATAAAGGATTGTAGATGACAAATGTTAAATAATGTAACAAGTGTCATTTCCTTTTATTTTCTTTTTCTTTAAATTTTAAATAAATCCTAATTTACACTATATAAACTCCTATCTACTTTCTTCATTTCTTTTTCCTATCTTCTCTTTTCACAGGGGAGGTGCAGCAAGGCTAAGTGGGTAGCACCCAAGTAGGATAAGATTTTCCCCTGTCTAGAGTCCCTTTTATTCGGCTGTGTGGGCGGTTTCTGGCTCCAACCGTGGGGTTGTCTTATTCGGACTATCCAGTAAGGGGTAGCTCCAGCTTTGTGTTGCAGAGGGTCGGGAGGGATCCTCGGTACGGTGATCTAGGCCACGTACTGTGACGGGCGGTACCTCAGTAGCCCTGCCATTGCATCGAATCCAATTTCCAATAAGTGATCTCGGACTTGATTGTATACCTATGTATGCTGGAATTTAATAATGTAACTATTTCGGCTATGTGAATATTTATTTGGAAACCCTAGACACTATTATAATATAACTGGATTTCCTATCAATGTTTTGGTTATCGTAAGGGAAAAACTTGTCCGTGTTTATTTGCGGAGAGTCATACGAGATACCTTTTATTTCAAAGGCTTTTCAATTTAAACAACTTAACCGTTTACTCACAGCAGACCCATGTCTGACCCGGAGTTATTTTCTGTTTTCTTAACTCTTGGGTACTCAAATTTTTACGAGTAGCCAAGGGATTCGGGTTAGCTTTTACGAATCTATGGAGGAGATTTAGAGCAGAAGGCTTCAACATATATAGATATTTGTGGTTCCGCTGTGTTAGTGTCTCTGAGTTGTATCTTGAGTTGTATTGATAGACAGGCCTTTATAACTGTCTAATTTGTGATGTTAAAGCTATGTAACTCTGATAGATAATGTATATTATGTAATAACTATGTGATTAATATAATTTATTCGTTCCACTGTGAGAATCTGATATTGTTTAGTTCTTTATTTCCTATCTTTTCTCTTTTCTATCCCTTTCTTTCTTAATAATGATGTGTCTTTCTGTGGGCTGAGAGACGGGTCGTTATAGTTGGTATCAGAGCTCTAGGTTGAGATAATACCTAGGCTTTGGAGTGATTTCTATCTTGAGAGAGCGTATTTGTATTTATATATATATATATATATTCCTACCTAATTTTTTGGGTTATCTGTTCGGGTCACCCACTTGAATTCTTGTGGTAGAAGTGCAGTGGTGTGTGTAGCATGACTGCCACAAATGGATGAGGCCTGAATGTTGAGATTGGAAGTGTATCTACCGAGGCTGTAAACCCAATACCGCCTCGAGTGGGCTTTGCAGCATGGTGTAAGGATTTCATAAATCTCGGAGGGAAGTTCTTTTTAAAGGTTCAGAGTTCATCATTGAAGTGCAAGTTTGGTTGCGCTCGAGTGAGCGGATTTTTAAGAGTTTGGATCTGTTGGATAAGCAGAAGCGAGTGATGGTCTCTTGGCAACTTCAGGAAGGAGCAGCTGCGTGGTGAGACGCAGTATCCATGGATGTTTTCGAAGATGTTTGTGCTGAGTTTGAGGCCCGAGTTTCTTGAGAAGATGTCTGCCCATCTCAAGGGTTCTTTTTGGAGTTGGTTGATATGGCTTTGTGGTTCGAGGAGCTTTTTGATAAGAAGTCTTTGGCATCTGTGGCAGCAGTGCAGCTCGGAAGTGTTTTGTGTGCCAACAGGAAGGTCATCTGGCTTAGCAGTGTCCTAGAGGTGGAATTCAGAAGCAGCAGAGTGGATCCGTTTCTTCGATGGTTCAAAAGTCTTTGTGTTTCTTCTATCAGCAGCCGGACATTTGGTGAAGCTTGCCCACTTCTTCAGAGAGCCAGCAGATTAGGGTGTTGCTATTGAAGGTGGATCGTCAGTTTCTGCTGATAAGAAAATGTGTTCTTGAGGAATTTGACCTTAGTTTGGATGGATTGGTTAGATAAGATTAAGCTGTTCTGATTTGTGAAGAGAGAACAGTGTCTTTGGAAACTGAACTGGGAAGGATTGCAAGAGTGACTTGCGATAGTTTCGGAGTTCACCTGAGTAATCTTTTGCATAGGATTGAGGTATCTCAAGAGGAGGTAGCAGCTGTTCTAGAGTGGAAGCAATCATAGACCCCTACAGGAAGTTCATCCGGAGATTGTCTTATTCTTGGTCCAGATTTGATTCGAGAGGCATCGGCGAAGGTTGAGTTGATCAAAAGAAGGATGTAGGCAACCCAGGATTGTCGGAAAAGTTATGTGGATAAGAGACGAAGGAATTTGGAATTCGAGTTGGAGATTTAGTTTGGTTTAGGATTTTTCCGATCAAGGGAGTAATCAGATTTGGTAAGACTGGAAAGCTAGCTCCGAGGTGTATTGGACTTTTCCGAATTCTCGTAAGGATAAGTTTGGCCTACAGGATTGAATTGACAGTTTGGATAGCTGGGATTCACAGTGTGTTTCACGTATCTCATCTGAGGAGTACGTGTATGATCCATCATTGGTTGTGGAACCAGCAGTTCAGGAAGTTTTGGATGATGGATGTTGAGCCAGTTTGATTGTGGTCAGATATCCTATGCAGATTAAGATGAGAGGAGCTCAGGATCAGAGTAGTGTAGCTAGTTTAGATTCAGTAGGGCGAGGATCCCAGTGATTTGTACCTGGGAAACTCTAGATAGTATTAGGAAGGCCTATCCTGAATTGTGTCGGGATAGTTAGATTTGTTTGTTTGAATGAATTGGTTGCTATGGTTGTTAGTATATGGTTGATAATGTATGCTTTGTTGATTGAAAATAAAAACCTTTATTTGGATTATTAAATTATCTTTGCTTTTAAATTTCGGGGACGAAATTCTTTTAAGGGGGGAGGAATGTGATATCCCGGAATTTCAAGCAATTTAAAATGTGATAATTTCCTTTATAAAGTATTTAAAATTAGTAAAATTGTTATTTTCAAACAATAATAATAATGATTGTTTATATGTATATATAAGGCTTTAAATAAAATTATTATTTTCAAATTAAACTTATGTTTGTTTAAATATATATATATATATATTGGTTAATTTTAATTTGGATTTTAAATTGAATTTGAAATTCAAAGGATATATATCTTAGGATAATTTGGTTTTAAAAATATATTATATGTAATTTTATTTAGAATATAATTTGTTTTATATTATTTTCTTTAAAGGATTTTATTTATATAAATTAAGAAAAGTATTTATTAATTAGGAAATGAAATACAAAAGCTTTATTTTAACATTTAAAAATAATAATAAAATGCATTTTTACAAGTGTTAGATTATAAAAGCTTGTTATAACATGTGTAAATTAATAAAGGATTGTAGATGACAAATGTTAACTAATGTAACAAGTGTCATTTCTTTTTATTTTCTTTTTCTTTAAATTTTAAATAAATCCTAATTTACACTATATAAACTCCCATCTACTTTCTTCATTTGATTTTCCTATCTTCTCTTTTCAAAGCAAAGAAAACTCAAAACCATTTATCAAAAATCTATAACAAATACAAACTAGAAAGATCAAAAACCTGTAAACCTCTTATCTCAAACCTGGAAATTTATTCAATCAGCAAATCAACTATATTTCAATCTAATCGTCAGCAAACAAGCTTCAACCTATAATTTAAAGCAACAACAAAGGATTTCCAGATCGTAATTCAAGCAATTCAAGTTTTCAAAGTTCAATCTGTTTTCAAGCTCTCTGTATTTTAAAACTGGTGAGTAAACATTTTATATTAAAAGCTTAAGTAAACTAAATTTTGTGACATGTGAAGATCTGAGATGAATGATGCTTTGCTTGTGTATATATATAGTGATATCCATGTGTATATGAATGTATTTAAGTATGCATGTCTGATATATGTATTTGCGTGAATCTCTGATCATGTTACAGAGATTAAATTTGATAAAAATTTCAAATATTTTTATCTGTTCCCTGTTAGGCCTTGAGATTCAAACAAAATAAGTTAATATAAACATAATCTAGGTGCTAAAATTTTGTTCAAGCATAATAGGTTTGAAAATCTGCTGGAATCAAGATATTACAGTAGAGATTTTAAAACATGATTAAAATCAAATGTTGAAATTTGCTGATTCAATTACATAACTTGAATCGACTTTGTAAAATATGATTTTTAAAAAGGAATTCATGAATTTTAGCATTATATCGAGTGGGCATTTTGGAGATGACCAGAAAGTGGTTTTTGAGCAATTTCTGGTGATCCAAGGATCTAGGGTGATTGGGATTTCGACTGGAGGTGGTAGGGAAGTGGTCGAGGCCAGGAAAAATGGTGGAAGTGTTGATAGTTTGTCGTGGCGTCGGCGATTGGGCGAAGTAGGGATTCAAAACCCAAAATGGTCGAAGATTGGAAATTTCATTTTCGTGGCGTCTCTGGGTGATCGAGTTTCACCAAAGCTTGGGAGATGGTAGCATAGAGGCCAGTGGGGGTATGGCCGGAGTTTGGGAGGTCCTAGTGGTCGGCAACGTGGATTCGGGGGAGTTTCAAGCGAGGGTTTTTGTTCCAGGATTGCTCGAGATCCTCGATTTCGATCGTGGGTTTGTGCCAGTGTTTGGGTGGTCGGGATCTGATGTAGAGATGTTCGTCGATGAGTCGAGGGTGTCGTTGATGGTTGGAAGGGCCTGGATCGCTGGTGCATATGCACGACGAAGTTTGTGTCTGTAGTTTAGGTTGTGGTTTGACTCGAAGGAAAGCTCGGGAATAAAGGCAGGAGGCTCGGGTTCATCTTCGAGTAATTCGCGAGTGTAAAAGCATGTTTTCGACTTTTAAAATTTTTAACAAAGTTTTTACAAATATAAAAGGGAGAAGGTGATTTCTCGGGGCTTGACTCGGGAGGGACTCGGGTAGATCCCTAAGTAGGTTTTAAAACTGATGTTTTTAAAAAAGGTTTTTATAAAGCAAGTTATGAATTTTAAATTAAACCTAGTTTAAACTATTATAGGATAAATGTTTTTAAATTGTTTGAAAAAAAAAAAGTTATATGTTTTGTTAACTTAAATTTGTTAAGATAAAATTATTCTTCTGTTATTTTTAAAGACTTAATTTGGTAATTAAATTAAGTGTAAATTAAAGATAAAATGTATTTGAATAATGTTAATGATAGGTAAGTCATTAATAAAAAGAATTATCTTAAAGTTAATTAAGATATTGATAATTAATGACTAATTAATTAAATGAAGTAATTAAGAGTAATTAATTAGTTTTAATTAATTAATGATTAAGGATTAATTAATTTATAATTAAAGGTCATAATTAATTAATTAGAGATTAATTAATTGATAATTAAGGAATAATTAATTTAGTAATTAAGATAAATTAATTTATAAATTGAGATTAATTAATGAGGTAATTAAAGAGTCATTAATTTATTTAATTAATAAATAATTAAGGATTATAAATTAATTAATTAGAGGTTAATTAATTTGTAATTAAGGGTTATTAATTTGGTAACTAGAGATTATTAATTAATGATTAGAGATTAATTAATTAAGCAATTAAGTTGTAATTAAGCATTAATTAATTAAGTAATTAGAGGTTAATCAATTGGTAATTAAGGATTGACTAACTGGTAATTAAGAATTAATTAATTTGTAATTAAGTTTATTTAATTAATAATTAAGGTTTATTAATTAATAATTAAGGATTAATTAATTAAGTAATCAAGGATTAATAAATTGATTTATAAGGTAGTTAAGGAATGATTAATTAATTAAATGGTTTGTAATTAAATTAATTAATGATTGATTAAGCAGGGTTAAGTGATTAATTCTTAAGTAATTAATTTAATTTAAGTTAATTAAATTAATTATAATATGGATTAATAATTTCTGTTTGTGGATGATTGTTTGTGGATGATTGTTTGAGTAGAATGTCTGGATTGATTAATATCTATTGAATGATAATCTGTGATATTCTGTGATGTGATATTGGTTATATCAGTGATAAATGTGTGATATTTATCTGTGATAAATGCTGTGTGAATTCAACGTATTGAATTAAATTGTTTAACCTTAAACAGATTGGCCTTTAAGAAACGTTTGGATTTCGATGAGACCGGGATTGGATATCAAATTTGATTATCCGAAAACCACATCGATCCAAGTTAAACGATAGGTCGTGAAATCTCAAGTGAAGTTCGAGATGGAGTTTCAGAGTGCAAGGGTTATTGTCGTTAACTCTAAGGGTAATTCCAAAATGAGTGTAACGAGATAATGCCTTCAGTTTCGTTCGAACCTGGAACGAACTTGTATGGATGAATGCTATCAGATCATCGTCAATGGAGGACGATGAGCATTCCAAGATATGTTCTTTAAAGGTAATCGTAGCCTCAAGCCTCATCAACTAGGAATGGCTAAAAAAGGGGAGGTGCAGCAAGGCTAAGTGGGTAGCACCCAAGTAGGATAAGATTTTCCCCTATCTAGAGTCCCTTTTATTCGGCTGTGAGGGCGGTTGCTGGCTCCAACCGTGGGGTTGTCTTATTCGGACTATCCAGTAAGGGGTAGCTCCGGCTTTGTGTTGCAGAGGGTCGGGAGGGATCCTCGGTATGGTGATCTAGGCCACGTACTGTGACGGGCGGTACCTCAGTAGCCCTGCCATTATATGGAATCCAATTTCCAATAAGTAATCTCGGACTTGATTGTATACCTTGTATGCTGGAATTTAATAATGTAACAATTTCGGCTATGTGAATATTTATTTGGAAACCCTAGACACTATTATAATATAACCGGATTTCCTATCAATGTTTTGGTTATCGTAAGGGAAAAACTTGTCTGTGTTTATTTGCGGAGAGTCTTACGAGATACCTTTTATTTCAAAGGCTTTTCAAGTTAAACAACTTAACCGTTTACTCACACCAGACCCATGTCTGACCCGGAGTTATTTTCTTTTTTCTTAACTCTTGGGTACTCAAATTTTTACGAGTAGCCAAGGGATTCGGGTTAGCTTTGACGAATCTATGGAGGAGATTTGGAGCAGGAGGCTTCAGCGTATATAGATATTTGTGGTTTCGCTGTGTTAGTGTCTCTTAGTTGTATCTTGAGTTGTATTGATAGACAGGCCTTTATAACTGTCTAATTTGTGATGTTAAAGCTATGTAACTCTGATAGATAATGTATATTATGTAATAACTATGTGATTAATATAATTTATTCGTTCCACTGTGAGAATCTGATATTGTTTAGTTCTTTCTTTCCTATCTTTTCTCTTTTCTATCCCTTTCTTTCTTAGTAATGATGCGTCTTTCTGTGGGCTGAGAGACGGGTCGTTACATCACAATAATTTGCCTCATCTCATCGGCAAATACGACCCGAAGGTTAAATAGCTTCAAACGAACAAGTCTGGAACTAACCGACAAAGAAAACGCACGTGTCCCATACCACATGTTTTACTACATCATTTAATTCACTTTCTTGTAAGCTCGAAGAGTGCAAAAACGTTTATTTTATATAGAAAATAATTTGTTTGAGAAAACAAGTTTTTGAAACCGTTTTCAAAACCGTTTTGGAAAACAAACCTTTGATTCTCTTGTCATAGAGAATATATAATTTTTATAGCTTTCAAATAATTTATAAATATTATAAAATATTTATTTCAAAAGTTATTTTATTTTAAAAATCATTTCGAAATTGTTTTGGAAAATCTGTGCTCGAAAACGAGGAAAATCATCGAAAATACCAAAAATCGACATTCGAAATCATCTCCAAAAAAGATTCAATTCGAATCACAAATTCACCAAAATTTTTGCTCGCCTATTGATAGGCTTCATGGCCATCAAAAACAACAAAAAACATCACAAAATCATGGTGCAAATGCAAGAAGAACAAGCTGGAAATGAACTACAGAACACAGGAAAACCCACAAAAAAATAACACCCTATAGGTCGACCAAAATGCTCCATAGGTCGACCGTACGGTCGACCTATGATAGCTCCAGGTCGACCTAAGGGTCGACCTGTATATTTGCTGGGTCGACCTCCTGTACGCGATTTTGGTGTTTTCTAACTTCGAACTGATTTTTGAGCACCAATTGATCGACTTCCAAGATGAATTTGCATATGAAAATTTGCATGCAGGAACTTCAACACCTAAACTACAATCCGAAAAAATTCCGGCAGCATTTCATCAAGAGAACAAGAAGATATAATCCCTCAAAGTAGCAACTCGGAACAGAAATATACTGTAAACTAAAAAAATCAACAAAACATTACAGTAAGCTTATTTTTGGCACAGATTTCAGCTTGCAAAGAATTGCTTCAGCTAGAGAATGTGAGTTTAGCACTCACCATAACAAAATGCAGATCAAACTTAAGGAAATCTGAAGAAAGTTGTGAGCTTTGGCCTTATATATACTTCAAGAACCTAGAAATTGATAGTTTACAGACATGCAGTAGAGAAAACATAAGTTACAGCCAGTTCAAATTCAAAAAATCAAGAATTGATGAAACCATCTTTGATTTTAGAGTGATTACCTGATTTTATTGTCTTTAATTTGACTAACTTCAGCAAAGGAGTTGAATAATTTGAAGATTTTGGCTTAGGGTTTGAAGAGGGAAAGGGTTTTCTTAATTTTCTTCTTTGTTTCTGGTTAGCTAAAGTTTGTACTGTACGTACTTTGTTTGAGGAAGAGAAGCTTCCTCTTTACTTCAGGTTAGAGATAAAAATGGGCTTAGACCCAATAACAATTAATTAGCCTAAGATACTAATTATCACCAATTATACTAAAGCACTTTTATTTAAATCAAAACAACTTATATTTACAAGATTTCAACACAATAAAATCTCACAAATACATTTCTATGTTTAACAAACATTTTTACAACAAAATAAAAGATAATTTAGCTCTGAAAATTATTTTCATTATTAAAAACTCTTATTTTAATTAAATACCCAATTTACACAATAATTTACACAAAACACTATTTTTAACACCAAAAATTACATAAAAATTATTCTCTTGCATAATTAAATGCAATAAACCATTTTAACATCATTTTACATCCAAAACTTATTTTTAACCAAAATTTCACCCTTTTTGTTTATAATATTCACATATTAAAATCAAATACTTCATTTACAAATCAATAAAAGTCACACTTGGCAACAATTACTAAAATTATTGCATATCACTAAATTAAAACCATATTTCACTCATTTTTATCACAACAACCGAAAATAAAGTTTCTAAAACTTTATTTTCACATTTTATATTTAAAATCCATTGTTTATTCAAAATAAATAATTTAAAATCTCTAATTTATTTTATTTCTCAATATTAAATTATAACCACCGTTATAATTTAATATTACAAGTAATCACCAAAGCTAGGGTTGTTACATATGTAGGGGGAGTGTGTGTGTGCGCACGCATGCGTGTGTGTGTGTGTGTATTGAAATGTTATGTTATGACTTTGATCTTATGATATCGAGTACACACATAACACGTGATACACTTGTCAAATCTAAACTTGTTATTTGTTATCATCAAATGGGAAGATTATAGAGTATACATCTTGTTTGATAATAACGAATATAGTTTTATATGTGATTTTTTAGAGTGTGTTATAGTTTAAAAATCATCACAGTGCAATTTTGTTTTCTATTAATCTGTCATACACCATCTCTCATATGCTTGATTTACACGTATCATTTACCAAACACATCTGCATTTTATCTGTAAAATTTGATATAATTTTGTTATTATCAAAATAGATATATTTTTGTTATTTATCAAGGTGAATAGAATAGAGATAAGAAGTAAAAACTTGCAATTAAAGTGAAAATGACAAGAGATTTTTATAGTGCTTCGGCTGTTAACGAAGCTTACGTCCACTTTATAACTTTTCTTACTGACTGACTGCTATTGCAAGCTGAATTTGATTATAACTCAATTGAATTATGTAAATGGAATTAAGTCACCAATGCTAGAGTTCACATCACAATGAACCCTGTAGATGACCGTTGTGTGGGAGAAGAATGAAGAGTAGTTTATGTAGAGATTCAGCAGCCAGTCCAGAAGATCATGTTTATGTTACTGGTAGGATCATATTTATAGGGATTGGAGAGCTATTGGGTTAGGTCGCCTTGCCAGATGCTTGTAAATGACTGTACGAAGATGCACTGAAAGTTTCACAACGAGCCGAATCAATTTGATGGATCACTAGCGATCCATAGTTTTTGTGTCGCTGACGATTAAACTGATTGCGATGCTTTACTTCATCCTCTTCTTTAAACTCCATGGCGACCTGGATCAATCATATGGATCGTTAGTGATCCATGTACTTAGAGTATTTTAAGACTTTGCCTTCTGGATTGCATTTTTGTCTCGTGTTGGTGTTCTCCATGTAATTTCATAGTTTTTGCCTCTTTTTGATGGCGATCCACACACTGGTTGCATCGAACTGCTGATTGAATTAGATGAATGCTTGCTTCTTAATTTAACTAGCTTGGAATTCCATCAAACTTAGCCATCATTCTTAAAATGCCTATTGGATTATGATGCAAGAGGATGGACGGACCCACAAGTGAACATTATGGATCGCTAGCGATCCATTACCTTAGCGTGTTTTTGCTTTCTTTTGCTCTGATCTTTCTTGGTTGATTCTTCTAGCCCTTTTGGTTGGCTCTTGAGCTGTTTTGTCCCAACGAAGCTATTCCGACTTCCTTTGAATTCTGCTGGGTTAAAAAGCCGGATAACATTTGCCTCCCAGAAAATGCCTTTGTTGGAAACAAGGCATGCTCTTGAAGTAACTACTTTTGAGTTCCCGCTTAGTGAGGTTCAAGTTATCGTGTTAAGGCCATCACACGAATTTGGCTTTGGCTGTTCAAGTGTTCGTTGAGTTTTGACATGGGTCATCGTTGCTCATCAATAACAAACCAATTTTGACCCCATAACTTTTAGGTTTCCTTTAAATAGCACTTGGATCGCACTAGCCAAATCTGGAGAAGGTTGGCCCTAGTTGATGACATCGTCCATGGATCGCTAGCGATCCAAAGACTTAGTGATTTTCTCTTAGGCAAGATTCTATTTAACCCTCTCAATCGACCTTATTTGCCTTCATATTTTCATTTGGCGATCCGAGCTATTCTTCCTTACGATCCGAGATATCTTTTCTACGACCCGATCCCAGAATTGCAAAACCTAACTCCCGTCTTGCCATCGCCGCCGGTGTTCATCGCCACAAGAGCTCCTCACCTTCGACCAACCCTAACTGTGCCATCGCCTAGACTTAGCCATGCAACTTTGTTGCTCTGCCTTTCCAAATCGCCATCGGTCCTTCTTCTTTGAATCGCTGCCGACCTTTCTCCTTTGGATCGCCATCGACCTGCTTCCTTCTGATCGTTGGGTCGCTGTTGTCGAAAAATCCAATCATTCTTGCCCTTTGATTCTTGATTCAAGGTGGGTGACACTGATTATGGCATTCGTTTAGCAATTCGACGACGGGTTTGTATTGGTGATGATTGTCATGCAAAATCCGAGTTGATTGTGATTTGGCGGAAGAAGATAGTAAATCGAGTCTTGAGTTCTTCACAGAACGACGCTTGAGCCTTGCCCTGGTACTTGACATGTTTTGTTGTCTTCATCCATAGAATCAAAATTGACTTGTACTAAGTTACATTGCTGATACAACACGACGTATCATGAATTGGTTTTAATCCTTCTGTAGGGGAGTAATGGCATAGGGTAGCGTCTCACAAGCAGCTTATGTTGTTATCGCCTTTCCAGAGAGTTCGGATTGGTCTTGTTTTTGCACACTCAGTGTACCTGAACTAAGAAGAGCTTTCCATGTCGATTTGGACAATGGATCTGGTATCGATCGTTAGTCGATAACGGGTAAGTGTAGAAGAAATTATTTCAAAAAGGGATACGGAAATCCCCTTTCATTCTTTACTGTGAGCGAACTATCTACATTTGATAAAGCATTTGTAGTCTTCAGGACATCGAGCTCACCCACGTAAATAACACACTACACTTGCCCCGGTATATACATGAAATTTGATGTGTAGGCGTAGATCGATATTCCTTCGGAATTCAAGTGTTGTGTGGGAATTTTTAGTTAAAGATAGAATTACCAGACTGCGTTGGATGCAAATTCTATTGTATAGAATGAATTATCTGTCTTCTTGCCGTAAGTCCAGTGGAGGAAGTCCAGCACTTTCAGAAGCTGAATCGTCATCTGTCGCCCCTTCCTCTTCTGCTTCGCGAGCTGAATACGGTCAACTAGTTTCGGTTGTCCTGATTGTAGACTGGACTCCTCCGAATTTCAGAGTTCTACTTAATCCACAGGAGAGAGCTTCCTTCGTAATCTCTGCTAAGGTTCTGCATAACATTTTCTTACAACATGGCATTTCGAAGGACGACGTGAGCCTTCCGGAGAAGAATGATTTTGCCCATATGCCGCCTCCAAGATATACTGCTTTCCATCGGTACATATGCGTAAACGGAGCAGTTCCTCCCTTTAATGACTTCTTGAAGGAAACTCTTTCGAACTTGGGAATTGTTCCCTTCCAAATTCATCCTAATGGATATGTGATCCTAACTTGCCTTCACGTTTTTTTTATACGAACATTTAATCGTGCCCCAAATTTCGATGAGTTGAGATATTTTCTCTCGTTTGAGAGGAGAGACGAGTGCCCATCCCTTATTGTCATCGAGGCCCGGAGAAATCACATGATCGTGCTTCAGCTTCAGAGCAATCTATCTCAATTCAAGACTCAGTACTTCTTTGTTAGATGTCCCATAGGGTTTAAAAGCCTTTAGACCACGGGGGGTAAGTTTTCTTCTTTACTTATTGAGTTTCGATAAGTCGCTATGGGATTTCTAACAGTTCAAATACTTCCTGCAGTTACTCCAAGGCCGAATAAGGACCTTTCACTTGACCATATTTTCCATACCCTGAAGGCCGTAGATGCCAGGGAGAGATCGGTTAAATGTTTGCTAACGAATGAAAATTTGCTCCGGTATGGACTATTGCATCCTGGGAGATACACCATAGCAGTTGAAGTCCCATCTCCTTCTCGTTCAAGAATACAAACATGCTCCACTTCTTCATCACATAGCTCTGAAGAGGGTGTTTTTCAAGAAAAGGAAGGCTTGTCTGGCGAGTTAACCAAAGAAACTCATGAGGGAAGGGATGTCACGACTGAAGCCAGCTGTCCGGCCAAAATGCCCTCAATCCTAAAGGAAGGAGATGAAGAGTACAAGCAGCAAGAGGGCAAGGATGCAGCGGCAACAAAAAAAGAGGAAGGTGAAGTTGAGAGTAGCAGTAGTCATGATTCCTCCTCCAATGATGATGATTTCGACGCAGGTTCTGGTGATGGAGATGCCGAATCGTGTGATGAGACCCGGGAATGAGTTCTGTTCTCCCGGACTCGCCTCCTCAAGAGATCCGTAATAAATGTGCTTCCCCGGTAGTTGAGCGACGTTAGAATTCCCCAATTAAAGATGTCGGCATAGACTTTGGGGTTTGAGCAACATTTACGTGGATGTCAACGAACTTATGGGGGAAGATTTCAGATTCGAAGGGGCATCTCCTCGCCCGGGTCATATTGTGCCTGGAGTCAGCCCAGTTTCTACTACAGTAGCTTCCCAATCTGGTTTGTGATGTCCTTTTAGGCCCCCCAAGACACATTACGAATTTCAATAGGGCCGCATTCACTTACACACGCATTATTTGAACTTATTTCTTATCGCTAAAGCTCTTTATTTATTCTTCATGTCAGGTATCATGAGAGGCCGTGGTATTTACGATGACCTCGAGCAATTCACTGATTCATAGCATTGGTCAAAACGGTCCACAAGTCGTCATCAGTCCCGTAAGACCGAGGAGGAATGGAGAAGGCAGAAAGACTTAGAGATCAAAGCTCGCCGCCATGATGACAAAGAACAGGGTCAGACATACAAAGGTGGCTACGAGAAGAGAAAAACCCCCGATGACCGAGAGGAACCATCCAAGAAGTCAAAGGTTGATCGTGGTTCTCATCCTTCTAAGCATCAGCCCTTTCCCCCGGCCCCATCAGTCTTGAATTTCTGGTTTCTTCCATTTAGGCTCCGTCTTCATCTCAAGCCCCATTGACCCACGTGGTGCCCACTTCTGGTTCCTTGCGTCATCGTAGGAAGCCGGCCTACATTTTCTGTCTGGTCCCCCTAGACTCGAAGCTGCGCTCCCCGGGTGGTTTTTAAAGGGAGTTAAGTTTGAGCGCGACCTTTGCCCAATCTGCAAAGATCACTATATGCCCCACCTTCAGGTGGTCCACAGTGATTTAGAGATAGTTGAGGGATGGGAAAAATTATGCAAGCAACTGGCTGACACAAACCGCAATAATTATCAAAAGATCCTCTCCTTTGAATCGAAGAAAGATAACTTCGACAGGGCGTTAGCAGAATGTGATGCTAGAATTAATCGACTGATACAAGAGTGGGACATGGCACTCCAGGAGGGTAATAATAGTGTTGACTTGCCTAAGGAGTCAAAAGAGGCCCATGCGAAAATAGAGATTGTATTTCAAGATGAAATTAAGAAGGCCCATGCAGACGAAGTTAAGTTGAAAGAGGAGCTCAAAGCTTGCGACATGATTATTGAAGCCCAGAAGAAGACTATTGCTGATCACGACAAGATTTTTGAAGGAAATAACAAAACAATTGCAGAATATGAGGAGATTGTGAAGTCCCGTGACAAGACCGTTTTCGATCAAGCCCAGACGATTGCCTCGCTCCAAGTAAAAGTTACACAGCTTAGCGCAGACAAAACTCGTGTTGAAGTTGAGAAGGCCACCGTTATAGTGGAATATCTGGAGCTACAGGACACTTTCAAAAAGAAGATGGAGAAGATGGATGATACCATCTTAAATTTCTATGTCAACTTCCTGTTGCATCAGGGTAGTCTCAGCTATTTGGACCCTAAGTTCCCATGCACTCTCATCGTGGTTTGGGAGGAAATTCTAGCTTGTTTCCGAGAGAGGATGGGGAGGTCTATACCGAGTGAGAGTTGGAGAATGCCTACCTTAATGAGGAATCGAAGAGAGCACTGATAGAGGGTTGAGAAGTGTTGTGGATTAAGAAGGAACAGGAGGCTGCCGATGCTGCCATGACTTCAACTGCCAAAACATCGTCGGAGCCCCTCGTTTCTGGGTCTGGCAAATCATCAAGACAGCTTCATGATGAATTGTCGAGTTCTGGGCTCGAAACTTCCCCGAAGATAATGCAGCCATCAAAAGAAGGAGAAGACGGGGAATATGAGATCGACATTCTTGGTCATTCCTCTGATGCAGGTAACCCTCTTGTTTCCCCCAAGTTTGAGAATTTTCAGCTCATGCCGCAAGAACAAGACAAACTTAATGCTTTCACTTTTGATCTTATAGGTTCGTCTTCTTTACCCATTGACCCATCGGTTTCCTTGATGCCTGGGCTCGCCGCTATTTCAACCGCCTCGATGCTTGTCTCCGTAGCTGCTTCGATCATTACCATTGTGTTTGGTTCGCAACCGGGGCCAGAATCTGATAAGATCCTACATTGCATGGTCTAGACAAACCTTCCATATCTTTGGAGGGCGACTTTACAGCAGCTAAAGCTCAAGAGCAGGAGGGCCAGACTGAACAGCTGCGCAAATCTGAACAGCAACTAGTTGCCATTAAGAAGGAAAAGGTTGAAGCGATAAAATCTTCGAGGAGCCCCTGCAAATCCCGAAAGTGCAATACAAAAGGGGAGTCTTTTGAGAAGGTCGAAGAGTAGGGAGGAGATGCCGAAACCGAGGAGATAGTTGATATTACAGGCAGTGAAACTACCCTTGGCCTAAGGGGAAGCAAAAACTTACAACTAAAGATGGGAAGGGGATCAGTGGAAAGAGGCGTTGACAGGTCCGGATAGAAGTGGAGCCAGTTTTTTGAGACATTTTGTTCTATTTGATACATGTTTTGTTCAAGTGTAGAGTCTGCACTTTATGCTTTGATTGTTTTAGTCTCTTTATTTTTCCTTTTTGTTGGACGATATTATGTAGGTACGGCCCCTACATTTTGACTTTGTATAGAAAACGTTATAAGTAATACAATGTTGACATTTTGATTATAACTTTACTTGTCTACTTATCTGCATTTCATCCACTTATGTCAATTTACTGCTATTTTATTTTATCTAGTCCTATGGTTTACCACAAATATTCTTTGTTTGGAGTAACAGAACTGTGAAGTGTTTTTGTTTTTGAGTATTTTATTTGAGTATCGGTGTGTGCCTCCTAGTTCACGGGGCTGCTTACTTCGAACACCTGACAAATGACCGACTGATCCGAGTGATTTTCGAATGTCTGTAATCAGATCTATTTTGTGGTTCCTATCATCGGGAACTTATGATTTGTAAGGCTTGATTTTAGATTTATTGTCGGTCGACAATTGGAATTTTCTGCTAACTCATAGTAGTTTGACATTTTTGGATTCATACCCGTTTCTCCCAATAGTGGGAGTGAGTTGATTTTTGTTATTCCTACAATAGACGAGTTTCCCGGTATCACCGGGGCAATACCGATACTTAAGAGTATGCACAGCTTATGAAAAGCACGTCTTTTTGGGATCGATATGACCCGTTGACCCAGAACAGTTCGGAACTTCTCGATGTTACCAATCTTCGGGCAATGTGAGGGGTTTATTCTTCAAGAGCATGATTCTACGACTCAACAGGTAATGAATGATTTATGGGATGCGTGGCTTTCGAGATCGATATGACCCATCGACCCATAATAGTTCAAAACTTCTCGATGTTACCAATATTTAGGTAGCTTAAGGAGTTTAACTTTAAGAGTGTGATTCCACGGCTCGAAAGGTAATGCGTGGTTATGGGATGTGCGGGTTTCGGGATCGATATGACCCGTCGACCCAGAACGATTCGGAACTTCTCGACATTACCAATCTTCGGGCAATGTGAAGAGTTTATGCTTCAATAGCGTGATTCCATGGAAAAAAAGGTAATGCACGGCTTGTGGGATGCATAGTTTTGATTTGGGCCTTCCCGGTGTGGCTGGAGCAAAAAAAGTTATTAGAAGGCGGGGATCGAGTTTCGCCGATTCAACGGTTTGAGTCGATTTGCTTCCGTCGACCCGACAGGTAAGTGGGGCATACTTGAGCATGATTCCACTATCTCAAGCTGCTAATGAATGGTTTTGAGCTGATTTGACCCTGTCAACTCAACAAGATACTTTTATGAACGTAGTTTTATTGGTTCAGATAACAAAGAATTTTATTAAGAAAAGTTAGGCAAGTTCTGCCTATTTACAATGCCCCTGATATTTCGAGATGGCTTATTTTCTAAAAAGTAGGAAGTACATAAGATAGCTTCAGATAAAGTAACAACGCAGCAATTCGCTGTTCCATGCTCGGGGAATTTGAATTCCGTCAACGGTTGTCAGTTTGAAGGTTCCGTCCCCTAGCTTTTGACTGATCACATACGACCTTTTCTAGTTTGGTCCAAAGGTTCCCGATGCGAGATAGACTCATTTGAGGACGAGGTCTCCCACTTTGAAGGTTTGATTGTGGACTTTGGAGTAGAAGTACTGTGCAACCTTTTTTGGTAAGCAGTAGTCCTCAACTTGGCTTCTTCCCTCTTCTCATCAATCATATCAAGCGATTCGAGTAGGAGCTTCTCGTATTACCTCTGACTGAAATTCTGCCTTCGATGAGAGGGGACTTCTAGTTCAACAGGGATCATTGCTTCTGAACCATACGCCAAGGTGAATGAGGTATGCCCGGTTGCTGCTTTGTGTGTTGTTCTATAAGCCCATAGTGAGAGTGGAAGTTCATCAACCTAATTCCTTTTCGCTTTAGCTAAGCGCTTTTTGATGGTGGACTTGATGACCTTGTTTATTGCTTCCACTTGCATGCTTGCTTGCGAATCAGCAACCGTGGAAAACTCTTCTCGATTCAGAAGTGTTTGCAAAAGTATTTGAACTCGGCGCTTTCGAATTGGATTCCGTTATCAATGATGACTTTAAATGGCACATCAAACCTACAAATAATGTTTTTAGTAATAGAATTAATGACTTTTTTTGTGGTAATGGTGGTCAACGGTTCCACTTCGGCCCATTTGGTGAAATAGTCAATGACAACTATAGAATATTTACCCCTCCTTTAGCTATTGGAAATACGCCAATTAGATCAATTCCTAATATTGCGAATGGGCAGGGGCTGACCATCTGCATTAGCTCTGTTGAAGGAGTTCTTTTGGTCTTGCTAAATCTTTGGCATCGATCACACCATTTGGCATAATCTACTGCGTCGCGGTTTACCGTTGGCCAGAAATACCCGTATCGGAGGATTTTTTACAAGGGTTTTCCCTCCGGTATGGTCTCCACAGTCGCCTTCGTAAACTTCTCTCAGGATCCATCGAGCTTTATCGTCGATCACACATCAGAGCAAGGGGGTAGAGAACCCCCTTCGGTAGAGTATCCCATCATTTATTATAAATCGTGGTGCCTTCTGGAGAAGCTTTTTCCACTGGTTCCTATCTCTGGGAAGAGTTCCTGTAAGCAAGTAGTCTTTGATTGGGGTCATCCATATTTCTGGTTCAACGGTGGTCTCAAAATCCAGTTTATATCCATTTTGCTTATACTTGGAGTGGTCAGGGTTTCAACCAGGACATGATTGAGCTTCTCCAGAGCTGGCCAGTCTAGCTATGTAGTCAGCCTTCATGTTTTTCTCCTTGGGATGTGAGTTATGGTGTAATGTTCGATGTCATTCAGCAACTCTTGCACTTTAAATAGATAAGGGGCAAGGTTCTCCCCTCGAGCCTGGTATTCACCTTTCACCTGGCAGACGACCAGATGAGAGTCGCTGTATATATGAATGGATTTTATTCTTAGTTCCATAACGACGTTCAGTCCCGCTATTAATGCCTCATACTTTGCTTCATTATTTTTCATAGGGAATTCCAAGCGTAGGGCGTAGCAAATACAACTCATCCTTCGGGAGTTTCAAGCACTACCCTTGCCACCAAGCAAAAGTTATTAGATGTGCCATCGACAAAGAGCTTCCATCATGTTTCCACTTCCGGTGTTATTTCCTCTTCATTATCCCGTATGGTATGTTCGACGATGAAATCTGCTAATGCTTGCCCGTTGATTATCTTTCTAGGATGGTAAATGATTTCATATTGACTCAATTCGATATTCCATTTGATGAGCCGCGTGAAAGTCTCGGGGTGGTACAATACTTTCTTCAAGGGTTGATCGGTCAATACTTTGATCGAGTGTGGCTTGAAATATGGTCGTAACTTCCTGGATGTGATTAAGAGACAATACGCTAGCTTTTCCAATTTTGGATAATTTTTCTCGGCTCTAGTAAAACTTTTATTGATGTAATACACGGATCGTTGAATCCTAGCTTCCTCACATACAAGAGCAGCGCTTAATGCATGAGGAGAGATTGCTAAGTAGATGAATAAGTCCTCTCCGTCTACTGGCTTCGATCAGATTGGCGGGGTTTCCATATGTCGCAACAACTCTTCAAACGCGGTTTGACAAGCCTCATTCCATTAGAAATTCTTCTTTCCTTTCTTTAGTGCATCGAAGAATGGTATACATTTTTCAGTGGTTTTGAGATGAACCTGCTTATCGCTGTGACTTTCCCATTCAAGCTTTGTAACTCCTTTTTATTTTTTGGGGCTTCAACTTCTTGTAGGGCAGCTATTTGCCTCTAGATTTGCTTCAGTGTCTCTGGCACTCAATATGAATCCCAAGAACTTTCCAAAGGCTACACTGAAGTGACATTTAATAGGATTGAGCTTCATCCCGAATTTTCGAAGTATTTTAAACTTTCGACGAGATTATCCAAGTGATTGGCAGCTAGTCATGATTTAACCAACTTTTCATCCACATAGACTTCCATGGTTTTTCCGATCTGACGCTTGAACATGGCATTTACAAATCTTTGGTAAGTTGCCCCGGCATTCTTTAAACTGAATGGCATTACCCTGTAGTAGTATAATCCTAGATTGGTGATGAAGCTAGTGTTTTCCTGATTATGTTCGTGCATCAGGATCTGGTTGTATCCTGAGTATGCGTCCATAATGATAGTAGTTCATGTCTAGACGTCCCGTCCATAAGCTGGTCAATTCTGGGTAGAGGAAAGCTGCCTTTCAGGCAGGCTTTGTTTAAGTCTGAGTAGTCAATGCAAGTTCGTCATTTCCCATTGGACTTCTTGACCAAAACCGGGTTAGAAACCCATTCGGGGTAGGTCGCATCATGGAAAAAATCATTGTCCATCATCTTGTCTACTTCTTCTCTCAACGCCTTGGACTGTTCGGAGCCCAGGCTGCGCCTCTTCTGCTTTACCGATGTGTACTTGGGATCAATGTTAAGTCGTGACATGCAATTTCTGGTGATACCCCACACATATCGGAATGTGTCCAGGCGAACACATCCAAGTTGGCACGAAGAAATTTTAGTGAGTTCCAATTGCATCTTGTTTCCAACGTGCGATCCAATTTTCAAGTCCCGCGTTGGGTCATCCATGTCGACTGGGACAGACACCATCAATTCTACTAGTGCTGCCTGATCCTCCCCTAAACTCTTCTTTTTAGGGTCCAAAGCCTTGTCAAATCGGCTATGGTCCCCAAGCTAGGGGTGGCTCTGTAGTTGCTTTTTGGCAGGTTCGCGAATGTAGAGAGTTCACCCAACATTCTTCCCTTTTTCCTTTCTCTTAGATTCACGCAGTTCTACGATATAACATTTTCCGATGGCACTTTGATCTCCTTTAATCACCCCAACTCCGTTCTCTGTTGAGAATTTCATGGTAAGGCACCACTGGGCTAAGGCAATTCTGAAATCCACCGGCATGGGCCATCCCAAGAAGGCATTGTATGCAAATTTTTCATCTACGATCATGAAAGTTCGGATGAGGGTGACCCTTTGGTCGCCATCCCCAAGCTCTATAGGCAAGTCGATCGTCCCGACGGGTTGTTTGGGGTTTGCCGGTGGATCCTTGGATTTTTGTTTGGAAGGCAGATACGTCTCTCATGCTGATTTTACTTTGGTCAAAGGTGCATTTGAAAAGAATATTCACAGAACTGCCATTGTCAACCAATACCCATCGGACCATGGCGGATCCAATCCCTACTGTCACAACTGTTGGATCAAGAGTTAGAACTTCAATACCTCTAGTGTCCCAATTTCGGAATACTATATCATCGTTTAGAGTTCTCTGCTGCTTGGCAGGGGCTCCATCTTCGATCGCGAGGCACGAATCCTTCGGAGCGTGTTTGAATGAGCTTGCATATCACTCCATTTCCTCCAACTCCTCTTTGCGGGATGAGGTCCCCCAGATATCGTCTTATGATGAGTCTCTGGTCAGTTCGTCTAGATCCCTCTTTGCAGGTTCCAGTTTGGTTTCCTCGATCCCAAGGAGCTTGGGAAGTCGTGGATTGGTCAGGATTCTACGATTTCTTCACGTATTGCTAAAGCTTGTTTTCCCAGATCAGCTCTTCAATCAAGTTTTTTAGGTGACGACATTTGTTCGTGCTGTGGCCATACGTTTTGTGGAAGCGACAATACTTCCCAGAATGATATTGCTGTTCAGTTGCTTCCATTTTAGGGGGTTTCTTGTACTCCTATTTTCCCTATGTTGCGAGGTAGATGTTTTCCGGAGTATCATTGAGTGGGGTGTAATCTTTGGGCCTAAAGCCTTTAAGCCTCTTATTGTTACCATTTTATTTGTTGGAATTCCGACTCTTCCTTTTCTGGTTTCTATCTTTTCTCGCACTTCCTTCAACAACCCCAGAGGTATTCATATCCTGATTTATCACCATGCCACTCTGCCCAACACTCATCAGTTGCAAGCTAGTAAATTTCCTTTCTAACTTCTATGCCTCTTTCAGCCTCAAGTATTGACTCGCCTTACGGTTAAAGTCCTTCCTAGTAGTAGGTTTCATTTTGATCCATTTTCCAAACTCAGTTTCGGGTGGATGGCACGGACCAAGGCCATAAAAACCATATCCACATTCAGATTGCTTACTTCTATCACCGTGGTGTTGAACCGATTCATGAAAGACTTTGGAGATTCATTTTGTCCTTGGAATAGACTGGATAAAGACATCACATCTTTAGGCTGCGCGGTGTGAAGTCTGAATTGATCAAGGAATCTTGTTGCTAGTTGATCGAAAGTGGAGATGCATCTTGGTAGAAGCCTAGTGAACCACATAGAAGCAATTTCTTCCAGGAAAATTGAGAAACATCTACATCGAATGGAATCTGAAGCATTCGCTCCATCCATGTACCAACTGTACTTGTATAGATGGGGTTTCGGGTGTCTCTTTCCATCATAGGATGGAATAGTTGGCATAGTGAATTTTTCTGGGTATTGCTCCTACAAAATCTCATTAGTGAAAGGAGTCCGACTTGGAGCGGATCCCCATTCATCATCCCTTCTGTTCTTACTCTCATCCATCAGTCGCTTGACTATGTCCGCGATATATGCCTCAGATGTCCGATAATCCGGGGGTCAGCTATCAAAAACTACACCAAGTGTTTGCCTTTGCAAACGATCTTGGTGAGTGGACGGAAGCTTAGGCTCTCTTGTCTTCGAAAGAGCCACTCCATTGGGATTCCGTTGGCTTGCGGTTGGCCTGATTGGGGCAGTTTGTATATCCCTAGCGTTATCAAATGCATTGGCATTTTCTTCCAACTTGTCGTTGTTATGTTGCTATCCATTTTCCGAATCGGAGAGGTCCATGGCTATATCCTCTTGTGGGGTGTTTGCTCCTTGATTTATGTTCATAGCTGGTTGTCTCGAAGTCAGTGGAGTGCTTGTGTTTCCTTCTATATTGATTCCCATGGTTCCGGTTATCACTCCTTTCTACGGCTGCTTCCTGTTCCTTCTGTTTAGGCCAGAAACAGAAGAATTTTCTTGTTCTGCAATAGTCGCGGATTCTGCCATGGTTCTTAGAGCAGGATGTGATTATAAGGTCAAGAGGGCATTTAGTTTGTACATAAGAGCTCTCTGACTACTTTCCATTTTCTTATTGATTTCATCAACCATTTTATTCAATTCATCTCCAGTTACAACTTCATGTTAATTAGAATATCATAGCACATATTCTACTACGTTAGCGCCATTTACTTCAATATGTTGATGATTCATCTCTGCTTCAGAAATTACCACCTCTATGGATCTTCCGGCGGCAGTTCTTTTTCTTTCTGGAGCCATTGATTCTTAGCAGCAGATCTTTTAAATAGAAATTCAGGATCTAACTTCTGGACCTTGTCTGATCCAAAGTAGATAGCTAGATCTCTTTCCTAAGTTCGATTCTCAATGAAAGCACCAAAATGTTAACCCAAAAAGTGGATCAACACCTTGGATTGATTGTGAAAGCACCATTCCTATTTATCAAGGCGAATAGAATAGAGACAAGAAGTAAAAACTTGCTGATTAAGTAAAAAAGACAAGAGATTTTTATAGTGGTTGGGCTAAGCCTGCGTCTACTTTATAACTTTTCTTTCCGACTGACTGCTATTACAAGCTGAATCTGATTACAATGCAATTGAATTATGTAAATAGGATTAAGTCATCAATGCTAGAGTTCACTGGAGAATCACAATAAACCCTGTAGATGACCGTTGTAGGGACAAGAAGAATGAAGAGTAATTTCTACAGAGATTTAGCCGCCAGCCCAAAAGATCCTATTTATGTTACTAGTAGGATGGTATCTATAGGGGTTGGAGGGTTGTTGGGCTAGTCCGCCTTGCTAGATGCTTGTAAATGACCGTACGAAGGTGCATTGAAAGTTTCATAGCGAGCCGAATCAATTTGATGGATCGCTAGCGAGCCATAGTTTTTGGGTCGCTGATGATTCAACTGCTTGCAATGTTTCCTTCATCCTTTTCTTTAAACTCCATGGCGACCTAGCTCAGTCATATGGATCACTAGCGATCCAAGTGCATGGATCGCTAGCGATCCAAGTGCATGGATCGCTAGCGATCCATGCACTTAGAGTATTTTTAGACTTTGCCGTCTGGATTGCATTTTTTGTCTCATGTTGGTGTTCTCCATGTAATTTCATAGCTTGTTGCCTCGGTTTGATGGTGATCGACACACTGGTTGCATCAAACTGTTGATAGAATTAGACAAATAGTCGCTTCTCGATTTAACTAGCTTGGAATTCCATCAAACTTAGCCATCGTTCTTAAAATGCTATTGGATCATGGTCTAAGAGGATGGATGGACCCATGAGTGAACATTATGGATCGTTAGCGATCCATCACCTTAGTGTGTTTTTGCTTTCTTTTTCTCTGATCCTTCATGGTTGATTATTCTAGTCCTTTTGGTTGGCTCTTAAGCTGTTTTGACTCGACGAAGCTGTTCCGACTTCCTTTGAATTTTGTTGGGTTAAAAACGCTGATAACAGTTTGTTTAGTGTTGTGTATTTATAGGGTATTGATATCAATAAGAGATTTAATTGGATTTAATTATATATCTCATCAAATTTGAGTATCTTATATATATTATAAAACCTCTCATTTGATGGATGTTATATCAAAAGGAACAATTCAAATCAAATGCAAATATCAAGGTAGAGATCCTCTGTTTTAAGCTAAATCTCACAATATATTACCAGATATAAAAAATGAAGAATCTTTTAAATAATGAAAGAAAAATATCATATTGTTCTCACAATCATTCAAAAATGGAAACCAAATCATTCATAAATAAAAATAAGGAAGGAGATTTCTTTTGGAATCATTCAAACAAAGAGAGGGTGCGTTTGTTCATGATACAAAAGAGGCACGTGAAAGTGGCACAAAATAAGAACAGTTCGAGAAAGAGTAATGTGTTGTTATGTACAAAATGAGAATTCTTAAAGAGGCATTTAATTGTTTATTTATAAATAATTATTTTTGTTGCTTTTTTATTTTGTTTTAATTTTTAATTAATACGGTTAAATAAATTTATATTATTTATAAATTATGAAATGCTAACAAATGCAATAAATAATGAATAATTATTATTACATACTAGTAGTTAGAAATACAAGTAAAAATATACATGTCTCTCTTAAATCTCGCTACTAGATAGCTAATAAGTCGTCTAAGTTCATCGGGCTTATTCATCAATGCATAGACAGTTGTGTGGTGTGAATCATTATTGGCTGGAAAATATGTGATTTTCCATTCGAAAAATGGGTCAGTCTCCTGTCGCACATCCATAATTATAACTAGTCTCTATCATCTCATCCTTAAAAGACAAAGCTCCACTCGGATGATGTCTATGAGATGAAGTAGCAGTTGAACAATGCAGCTATATAGATGCTCGAGTAGTACAAGTGCCGATCTATGCAGTATTGCTAATAGGAAAGTCGACGTATATATGGAAGTCAAATGTGGCATTGACAGATGAAGCCTTCGAAATCTCAAACTTACAGGCTGAAGTTCCAATGCAGCCTTCAAATATCACATTCAGCTCCTTAAACCTCGGAGGCAAACCCACTTTGTATTTCATGTACCTACTAGATACTAAGTCCTACCACTCATTAGTTCCTCCGACGGATCCCTTCTCCACATTGCAGAACCCGCCTACAATCTGCAACAGCTCATTCAATAGTTCTATTCTTGCTTGAAGTTCTCAAACTTATTCTTTATCTGACTATCATTGTAATCGATGCTCATTCATGTGTTGAAGACAACAACGATATTGTAGTACTAATAGCCAACCTAATAATTTTGAGTTGTGGTGAGTTCGTAGCAAATGTCGATAAATGCTAACATCCGTTCCTCAGTCCAGTCTATGCTGTTGTGTGTAGAACTGGAAGATTCATTGTCAACATTCTATGAAAAATTAATCAAAAAATAGAGGAAGTAGATATTAATACGAAAAATACAAATATGAAACAAATTACCTTAAAAACATGATGTAGAATCGACAAAAATGTTGAATTTTCAGATCGGTGTACGAAGAATGGAAATATGGTGGAGCGGATAAAGAGATAGAAGGAATTTATATAGGAAGCTAAGCCAACAATTGGGAAAAGACGGTGGCGTATGACATGTCAGACGCCAACTATTCATTTTTTAATGGTTGGCTCAAATGATGCATTTTGTGGGGACCACTTTAGACAAGTCTGATGCGTCCAAAACGACATGATCGTCAAGGGGAATAATTTATCATTAGAATGTGCTTAGAGGCTATTAAGCATATCTTTAGAAAGCAAGGTCTGCATAAAAGTATAGGTTCTTTGCTTCGTATTTTTTATAGGATACAATACGGTTTCTTTTCAATCCAAATCATCTCAATACATGTCAAAACCCAATGGTTCCATCAAAAAAATTGTCTCTTCAAAGCAAGCATTCATTATCTTCATCAACTGCAATAATGTCCCAGGCTTTATCACGCCAACATCAAATAAAATCATCAACAACTGCACCATCTCATCTACCACCAACATCATTAACTTTAGCCAACATTACAGTCTCAAGCCTATAACGATTCAAAGTTTCGACCAACAAAACAACAGTTTTTAAAGCTTGCATCGATAAGCCAGGCAAAAAAATCTTAATTATTCCATTACAACAAGTAGTGCAAGCACCATCAATAATCAACAACCACACAACTTGTAACCAACAACTCATCAACCAGAAATTGAAGTTGTTTCAACTATCAGATCCAAGTGAATAGAAGAGCACTTACCTATAACCAAACCTATAACTATATCAGTGAAATTTTGTATAAAATATTTTTTGTGAGTTATTTTGTTTTTAAAATAAGAAGAAGAGAAAGAGAAGAGGAAGAGAGATTGGGGATAGTCCCACATCCCAGAATCATAGGAACTATATTTGTTTA
This sequence comes from Allium fistulosum, assembly GCA_030737815.1. Taxonomy (NCBI): domain Eukaryota; kingdom Viridiplantae; phylum Streptophyta; class Magnoliopsida; order Asparagales; family Amaryllidaceae; genus Allium; species Allium fistulosum. The sequence continues at coordinate 3,013 of CM060903.1, read as the reverse complement.
AATATAGGTTCCTTAAGGGAAGGTTGGGCTCCTTGACACTGAATGATGGCTCTTTTGTGAGGAGGGAGGCCATGCATCACAACCACACACGCGCGCATCGCCGCCGTCCATCCGACCGACTAGACCGGGTTGGGTTTGGGTTTGGGTCCAAACTATATTTTTGGATAGAATTATTCTAGTTAAAATGGGCCAGATATTAACCTATTAACAAACATAGAATTCCAATTAAAAGGTGAGAAATGCGACTGTTGAAATGGTGGGACAATTGAAAATTCAAATGAAAGGAAGCATCGTTTGGTAGAAGACGCGATGTTTCAAACGAAAAGACGCCTCTCTTCACAACTATAAATAGCAACAGCCGAAAACTATTTTAGATCACTTTTTTCTCCCTGAAATTTTCAACATCTCAAAAGTGTTTCAAAATAATTTCTTCTTCAAGAAATCAAAAATGCCTAAAAAGCATTGAAATTCAAGTTTCCCGTTCTCTTGTCTTTTATTTCTTTCAAAATTATTTCAGGTTTGTGATACTACAGATCGCAAACTCGATACTCTTATCAATGCAGTCAACTCAAAAGATAGTTTGAATCGATTTCGACTGTGCTATCATAATCGATTAAAGAGAATAATCATCTCGGCTCCATTGTATCTTTGAAGATGATTTGCCTTAATTCATAGCACCTATTTGTTTGTTTAAACGAGTGGTGGGGGTAAATAACATCTTAAGGAAAGCGTCATCAACGTGCCTTGGAGCGATCTTTACAGATTTGTTTTTACCACTAACATGCCACTTCATCAGAAATCCACGAATATACACCAACAATCTTAAGATGTTATATGACAATGACACCGCACGGTTTGAGAGAGTTCACTTTTGATTTCACCAAATTGGAAAAGTTCAATGGTATTAATTTCATGCGTTGGAAAAAGAAGAAGAAGATGCAATTCCTGTTGGCTGGACTAAAAGTGGTTTATGTTCTTATGACACCAAAGTCAGAGGAAACAAAACGAGACTATTGCGCAAGCACGGTTAAGACTAAAATGGGAATAAGATGATTACATATGCAAGGGGTACATATACAACATAATGACGGATACTCTATTCCATATGTACTACAATAAATTAACTTCTAAAGAAGTCTAGGATGCGGTGGAGACTAAGTATCTAATGAAGGATGCAACAAGAAAAAATTTTACTACTAAATTTTTTAATTATAAAATGACTGATACTAGGCCAGTAGTAGAGCAATTCAATGATATTATGCATATCCTAAACCAATTCAACTAGCATAATATGATTATGGATGAGGAGATAAAAGTCTCATCCATAATAGACAAACTTCCCCTTTCTTGGAAAGATCAAAGGAAAATCCTTAAACATAAGAAGGAGGATATGAGTCTGGATAATCTTGCTCAGTATTTGCAAGTGAAAGAAAAAATTTGGCAGAGATAAATCACTGAACCAACAGAGTTTCCATCTAAGATCCACGTGGTGCAGGAAAAAGAGGAAAATAAAACATTAGACAACTATTTTAGTCAAAAGAGGAAATTTCAGAATAAGAAAAACTTCGATAACAAGAAGGCAAAGAAAGTGAATGGATGCTACAATTGTGGAAAACTTGGTCACTTTTAAAAGAGATTGTCGTTTCCTTAAAAAGAAACCTCAATCGACAAAAGAAAACTTAGTAGTCATAATCTCTGAAATCAACATAATTGAAAGAGAGGATTCTTGGTGGATCGACTATGGTGCTACTAAACATATCTAAAACGACAAGAGTCTATTCAAGAAACCTGAACCGTTTGAGGATGAAAATGATCTTTATATGGGAAACTCAGTGAAAGCAGCGGTCAAGGGGAAGGGGACAATAGACTTAGAGTTCACGTTTGGGAAAATTTTGACATTAAATGATGTATATTAAGTACCTGAGGTTAGAAAGGACCTTGTTTCTGGTAGTCTATTAAATAATTTTAGCTTCAAACAAGTTTTTGAGTCAGATAAATATGTATTGACCAAAGGCGAAATGTTTGTTGGAAAAGGGTACATGTGTGATGGAATGTTCAAATTGAATATTAATAAAATGGTTGCTTATGCTTATATTGTTGACTCCTTTTCTTTATGGCATAGTAGATTAGGACGTGTTAATATTAGAAGTGTGGATAATATAATTTCATTAAATATGATCCCTAAATATGATAATAAATTTGATGATAAATGTAGGATATGCTTATTAACTAAAATAAATAGAAAATTGTTTCCAATGAAATCTGTTAGTACCACTAATTTGTAACAATTAATTCATAATGATATTTGTGAAATGCATAGTACTCCTACTAGAGGAGGAAAGAAATATTTTGTCACATTTATAAATGACTATTCAAAATACTATTATGTTTATTTAATGCATACTAAGGATGAAGTATTAAGTTCATTTTTGACCTATATGACTGAAGTAGAAAACCAATGTGATGTTGAAATTAAGATCCTTAGATCTTATAGGGGAGGTGAATATCATTTTCCTGCATTTTGTGAATCTATAGGAATTATACATGAGACATCTGTAGCTTATACTCCACAACAAAATGGAGTAGCAGAACGTAAAAATGGGACCCTTACTGAAATGGTTAATGCTATGTTATGTAATTATGGTCTCCACCAGTTCCTGGGGTGAGGCATTACTTACTGCCTCTTACATATTAAACAGAATACCTTATAAGAAGACCAAAGTTACACCTTATGAACTTTGGAAGAAATGCAAACCAAATCTTAATTATTATTGAGTTTGGGGCTGTCAGCTATTGTTCGATCACCTGAACCAAAAAATCAGGAAATTTGGACAAAAGGGCATTGAGTATAGTTTCTTAGGATACGCTCAAAACAGCAAGGACTATAGGTTTCTAGTAATAGAACCCAATAATTTGATTGAGGTAAACACGGTAATAGAATTTAGAGATGTGGTATTCTATGAAAATAGATTCACGTCTATATCATCCAATCCATCTACTGGAGAAATGGTGG